>QZCP01000350.1:19260-43998 GCA_003956705.1 Brevipalpus yothersi
CAATATTTTGATTGAAAATTGATAGAAATCATCCCATTTAAATGATAATTCTTTCTCCTCAGCTAGCGTTGATTCAGTTCAGAATGAATGATCTCAGTATTTTTCCAAGTAAGCATTCACCTTCTGTAAGCTGACAGAGTGTCTCTTTTTGAATTCTTGTTCTCACCACTCGAAAACTCACTGGCTCCGCTGATAACAGAGGACTGATGAATAAGATGAGTATGCTCAGTAATGTGATTTTTCAGGCTCGAAAAAGCCTGAGAAGAATGAATGGAGGGTGATTCCATCTAGATAGGTAGGTTGAGCTCTTTTTTCTCTACGAGACCAGGCAGAGAATCCTAAAATAGAATCTAAGCTCAAGCTTGTGAGGAGGAGGAAGATGGAGTTATGAGTCTGAGGAGCGAATGGTCTGATAAGAGATTCACGGGCAAAAATGGGCCTGACCTGGGATTTTTGAGCCATTTTCACCCCTTGAAGGGCGTTGAGAAGTCCGAGAGTGTAGTAAATAGTGGTTTTTTACATTTTGTTCTCCCTTATCTCTTATCTTATCGATATCAGACTTCTTCGGATGTAATTTCTCATGGAAATTACATGAATGAGATCATTTGGTGGAAATTCTGCCCCTCAGCTAAGATATTCTGAATTTCTGTCCTGAACCCCGTTATCTATCCTGAAAAGTTATCGAACTTCTTGAAAACTCATTTTTTGATTTTTGAGCACTTCATCACTATTCTGATTCCACTTGTTATCTCTTATCTTATGAACTTTTGGATGAGAATTCATATGATACCATTTAAATCTCGCGGTGATCAGTCACTGTCGAGATGGGAGGAAGAAGAGAAAGCTCTCTATTTCAAAAAATATGAGTGATGCAGAGCTCCTATCTTTATTTTTGATCTAATCACACACGATAATATTTGATAAGCAGGTTTGATCGAAATCTGAGAATGGGTAGTTTTGGAGATTGTCCATTGATTGCGATCCNGTGTCAATTGACAAAATTGTCACCAAAAGATCCCATCTGCTATTAATAAAAGGATAGGCTTCAGGGTTATGGTGATTAGGAAACACTGGATGCTCTTTCTTGACCGTAATATATGATTATCAATAGCTTTCTAGCCTTTAGCATTCATGATGATACCCTACAAGTCATCGAAACAGAATTTACGAAGGCAATGGTTAATAGTCTCTCATCTTTGACCGAAGAGTGAATAGCAACTCATGTCTCGCTTACGTCATGGCAATTGGCGAAAGGATTAACTCATCTCATCCATTTCACCTCGAACTATCGAAGATACAATTGAAGTGGAATAATAGCAAACGGTATCAGTAAATCACTCGTGGATGTGGCATCAACCATCAAGGCAAAAAGTAAATAGCATCCACACAAGTTCATAACTCTTTGCCTTGTATTCAATGATAGTAGGGAAAAAATACTCACATCAATCCTAGTCATCTCACTCCATCGGTTACCAGATCTCCCTCAAATGAATTTTGATCAATTTTCCAACATTCGCTCATCAATGATGACGGTGTAAATAATCCCTTCTATGATTTTTGAAGAACATTGAGACTTCCTTATCGGATGTTATCAGTTGTGATGAGATCAAGAATCGAGATAAGAATTCTCCATGACTATGACTTCTGGAAATATGGCTTTTCTTCCAGAATCAGCGAGGAGTCATCATATCGTGATAAAAATGGTATGAAAAGAATTCTCATCAAGTGTGCGGTGAGATAAGGCACGACTCAGACATCAAGGAATGATTATATAGGAAGAGGCGCATTTTCTGTGACCCTCTCTGATTCTGATGAGAATTCATACACATGAGTATCTGTTGATCACTATCTCAGATCTCGAGCCTCGGATTTTTTGATTCTTTCCCGATCTAAAACTCAGGCCACAAAACTGGCGACCTTCAGTAACTCAACAGAACTGAGAGGAACTGTAAAGATTTTTTTTCATGAGATAGGTATTCTCATGTGCTTTCAGAATATACTTTTGAGGGTCCAAAATGGGTGCAACTATTTTAAAAAATATCAGACCGCTTCCTCGTTGTAGACAAGGACCAAACGGCAGCTCATAACTCAGAAACTACGCGAGATATCAAGCTGATCTTTCATCAGCATTTGGCTCTCTACCCAATTCATCTGATGATAAGGTTTTCAGACTACTGATAAATATTTTCAATCGTATGCATCCCAACTTGACTAATAGTTCACATCCACAACATAGTCGATTTTCTGCCTATCTTGGCATTCTTCTCAGATTATGAGCGTTATTTGCAGGCTTCCAGATCATTATACCACCGTTAACTCCTCGAGGAATTGTCCTAAGGATTTTGTTTGAGACCCGTATTGAGCCCATTTTTTCTGGCTTATTCATGGAGGCTTGATACCCTAAATAGCTTTAAAAACACTTTTCATAGGCTTCTAGGTGAGCTTGTCCATCGGACGATGGAGCTAAAATGGATTCAAAGGCGTTCAGGATTAGCCAGTGGTGACTGAGAAGCACAAAAGAATCAGTTCTGCTGCCAGCATTATCATCTTTCACCGTTCTACTTCGACATGACCAGTATCTGTGTATTCTATAAGGACTTAAATGCTGATGGAAAATCAGCTTGATATTCCGCGTATTTCCTGAGTTTTGAGCTGCCGTTCGAATCTGGCCTGCAACGGAGGAGTGATTCGATTTCTTTTGAGAACTGTTGCACCCATTTTGGACCATAAAAAGTATATTCTAAAAGGATATGAAAATATCTATCTGACAGAATGGTAACAGTTCCTCTAGGTTCTGATGAGTGATTGAGGGCCTTCGGTTATGTGGCCTCCTATCATAACGAAAAATCATTTTTCGAACTCGACCTAATGATGAGATTTTATCAACTCTTGATAAAAATTTCAAAAATATGCTTATCTATGAGATCGGCCAACCTTGCAAATCTACCATATGGAAATGCGCTTCCTCCTTTGGTCGAGAATCCATCCATCTTTTCCTATCAAAAACGAGGTTTGATTCAGAAATGTGACTAGGTCAAGCACATTTTTCATCAGTGATAAGATAAGATGAAACCTCACTCAGCAGAAAAAAATTCTTCAGGTGAAACGAAGTCAGAAATAAGTAAAATCATTTTTCTTAAGAACGGAATCTGAACCGGATATAGTGATGATGCCCTGATTTATCTTTCTATCTATAAAATAATATCAATCATTTCTCACTATTCTGACTGAGCAGAGAATTGGTTTGAAGTCCGAAAAGTCCTTTATTCAGCGAGGGTGGTGAAACTTCGACAGTTTTTTGGAGTTTTTATTCATTCTCCAAGCTTCTAGATGTCTATCAAGATATGACCCAATGGGATCCACCATGAATAGGCTGACAGTGCTGATAATGAGTAGAGGATTTGAAGAACATGTGCAGAGCGAGGGAGTAGCTTATCTATTCCCAAGTAATGATGATTCGGATGAATAGTGACCATGTAAATAATCTATCCTGTAATTTCCGGATTTTCCGAGGGACAAAAGCCAAAAAGGCCCACTTCTGCAATTTGATAGAGCTCTCTTATCAGATGTTATCAGGTTGGAATCTGAATCCCAATCTCACCCTCTGCTTTTCAGTCAACATTTATTCTTCTGTTTTTGTAACATCACTCTCTTGAACTTAAGCCCCTATCTTCATAATTCTAACATGATTCTCATAAATAGTCCGATTGTTTCACTCCTCGACTCATTTCAGTTCTCTGAGTTTCAACTCGTGCAATTATGGCAGCATGACCGAAGTCATGATAGTGTTAACTTGTTGGCACCATGAAGTCGGGACTGATTTTTTCGCCAAGAGAAAGTTCCATCATCACCATGATGTCCAAATCAGGTATTCCAGGAACACAAATGATCTTCGATCTGAATCAACATCTGAATCCTCATTAGTAAGGAAAAGACAAGCAAGTCACCATTGCTGGAACCTAGAAATTATCTTCAAAGTGAAATCAAATAAAAAACAGAATAATCAGAATCCTCAGAATAAACGAGATGATAATATTAAAAAATGAAAAATTCCGTTTCTTCCCATCCGTGGTCCTAGAACCCTAGATATTGATCTCTTACTCAGTTCCAAGTTGACTTTTCGGATGAATGTTCTTGAACCAACAACCCGAGAAATCCCCTTCAAAATATCGAAGTCCAAGGGCATCTTTCATTCCGAGTGAGAATGTGCTCTCGCCATAAGAGGAATACAAAATAGCGAGTGTTCGGGTTGATGGATCCTGCAGCACAAGGACTCGAGCAAGTTGTTGCATGTTATTGTAAGTGCAAGAGAAGCCTTCGTACTGTGAACCCTTGCTCACATGCCTTTGTAGTGGTGATGATGATGAGTGATGGATTCGAGGGTCACCTACCAAGCAAGAGACTTGGTGGAATGTTCCTTAGTGAAGATGAATTGGATGGTGATTCTGAATAGTGACAGTTTGATGACAGTGACATTTTAATGATTGTGACATTTTGTGTTTATAAGGGGCTAGATCTGGACACTGTAGTGATGATTAGTCTACCTCTTGGTTAGATAAAATCCATCTCTACCTTCTCGTGGTGCTGACTGATTAATACTAACGGGGCTCTGGTCTTGTGATTCTTTGAGTTGAAACTTGGAAAACTGAAATGAGTTGGAGAGTTGAGTAGGTAAATGATTCATGAAGCAATAGGAAAATCACCCTGTTAATGAGCTGACTTATGTCAGTTCAAGTGCGCATATGAGCGTATGAACGTAGCATCAGCTTTCACTGTTAAGATCATTCGATTTTCATGGAGGAAGAAGCTCCAGCCCAACTTGATGAGGGAACGCGAACAAAAGAGCATAAATTGAGCGAAAAGCAGCGTAAGAGATTGCGAGAAAAGTCTCGTGACTCAAAGGGGCTCGAGAGCCATCCTCCAATCTCTGTCGTCATTCCAAAGGAAACCCGAGAATTAAAGGAGCACCCCCAGCAGATGCTAACAGGAGCTTCTTGATCTTTCGGAAGATATCTAAGCGTTATCACTACTGTCAGTTCAGACTTCGTTCGCCATGGGAATGATTTTTTACCCACTCCCACCGAAACAGAGTTGACGGACTGCTACTTATTTTATCTTATCAATCAAGTGCGATATTGAAACGTTATCATCATTTCTGGGTCAGACTTTTTCCTTGAGGAAAACGGTTTTCATTTTCCACCATGTTCCACAGAAAACTTGCATTTATGGAATGTGTTATCTTATCTCATTCTTGATATGGGATGTGTTGGTATTACTTACATTCCAAGGTCAGAACTCGTTTTCCCACAGGCGGCAAAAAGGATTTCCACCACTTTTCATCAATTTCTCATGCATGAGTCATAGCTCATCTTATCACACTATCGATGAGAATTCTCAGAATGCCACTCTCATAACGATACGAAGACTTTTTGTCAAAATGAGAAAACTGCTATATTTCCAAAAATATTAGTTATGAAGAATTCTTATCTCTCTTTTCGGACCAACTTTATCAGATGTAATTTTTATGAGAATTCCAAAAATGTTATGATCTTGTCAAAATTCTAGCCACCAGCCAAAATATCCTGGATTTTTATTTTGGACTCCAATATTTACTGTGGAAAGAATAGTCACCATCACGGCCCTAGCTCGGAAGTATAAGAGACCCATCTCATCTTACCCAATCTTTGATGAAAAACATGATTATGCTGTTTTCAACTCTCCGGGACTGTTCGTTCTTGAAATATGAATGCCAACGTCCTGGAGTTCAATTAGGCCACAAAAGGTCTCAATCTCACTCGATTTTGATCGGACTTAGTTCTTCTGGGAGTCTACATTGAATCAGATTGTTCGATAACAAGACTGATGAGAAGTATTTTCGCTCACTTGATTAGAGCAAGAGTCATGATGAATCGGATGTTCAGTGAAGGAAAGTGAGCGAAAATACTTCTTATGAAGGCCCCATCTTGGATTACATGGTATAGCCCTGAGCAATGATTTTCAGAGATTAATTGCTCATATCCCAGGAATAATAATGGATAGCGCCTTTGAACTTTCTCGAAATGTTCAATATCATGCGAACAAGCTGTGGTGCGAATTCTATTTTGTGGTAAGAGCATTTTGTTGACCATCGAGATAAGAGAACATTTCCAGTATAACAACAAAAAAATTCATTTTAGAAACTTGAAACTCCTCGAAAATCTTGATCATGAGGTTGAGTAATCATGCTATCAGTTTAGTCATGTGGCAAGAGCGATTTGGGGAGATATGATCGGTTATAGGAGAAAATAATGTTTATCTCCATTCTGTTATCTAATCAAGATTTTATCTCATCAGTCTTGTTATCGAACAATCTGATTCAATGTAGACTCCCAGAAGAACTAAGTCCGATCAAAATCGAGTGAGATTGAGACCTTTTGTGGCCTAATTGAACTCCAGGACGTTGGCATTCATATTTCAAGAACGAACAGTCCCGGAGAGTTGAAAACAGCATAATCATGTTTTTCATCAAAGATTGGGTAAGATGAGATGGGTCTCTTATTCTTCCGAGCTAGGACCGTAATGGTGGCTATTCTTCATCCGCCCAATCTGTGACAGGACCATTTCGATCTATTTTTTGAACTATCGACTTGTTTCGGAGATAGAGTCTTTCCAATGCTGGAAGATATGTTATCTCAAGTTTTTCTATATTAAATCTCCAAAAATGCTTGAATCTTATTCTTTCAATATTTGGAGATCATTTAACAGTATTTGCTATCACAAAACCAAGTTCCGAGGAAGATGGATGAAGTTGAGCTATTCTTGGAGTCAAACAGATAATCAGGACATAAGCACTCTTATCTAAAGAAGGGGAAGAACTAGCGAGTTGGAAGCTTCACCATCGTGTTTTTTATCAAAAAATAGATAAGATTAGATAATTTTAAAATTTTTTCGGACAAGGGCCGAAAATGGCCGTTTTTGGCTACTGTTTTGATGATAATTCCAAAAATGGCGTCAGAATTTTGCTATCTTATCTGGCAGTCAAGATACAAGTGAGTCAAAGGGTCGAAATGAGCGTTTCTCTTCGATTCTCTTATCTTGAGAGATCAAATTGGAATTCAACCTCAAAAAGTATGTCACCAATCTTTGTCAAAATTCAGCTACTCGTATACCAAATTTTATGAGTCTAAGTCATCGCAATCAAAAATTATGGACAGATTTCAACGGTTATTATTTTTTGTTACACCCTGTATATCACTGGGGCCAATTGAAGAGATGAATTGAATAGATCTTGAAAAGCGTCCAGCTAGCACCTTGAAACTTCGATGAACATCATGATCAAAAGATGAGATGCACACAATCACAAAATAGAATGTGAGTGGAAAGTTATCAATGTGCAATAATGTGAAGGTTTATCAATTTGAAATCAGAAAAATGCTATCAAACAGATGATGACATTCAAAGTGATTTCATATGCACTTGGCTAACAAAATGAAGTGTTTACCAATTCAAATGAGAAACGAATTAATTGAACTATGGGCTCTTAATTATACTTGTGGTGAAATTAGCGGAGAACTGGGTAAGTCTCTCTCTCTATCTCTCTGTCATTACCTTCACCACCAACATTTGCATAGGCATCTGTAAGAGGACGGCTGAACGCTATGTCTCTCAGTACCAGGAAATTGGTTATGTTTAGGTCGAAAAAATCAGAGCACGAAAGAGGGAGCTGAATGAGGAGCAGATCAACGAAACTGTAGAGTTGACTCGTTCCATCAATTTTCTCTCCTATCAAGAAGTTGCTGATCATATCAATAAAATGGGCTTCCCAACACATTCAAAGAACCCAGTCAGTCGCTATCTGAAGGCCAAAGAAATTTCCAATAGAATTGCATCAGAAAAACCCAATCTTACTCCTCAAGCTATTTCTATGAACATGAGAGTCGCTGAACCTAATCAAGCTATAACAACCGACA
This sequence comes from Brevipalpus yothersi, assembly GCA_003956705.1. Lineage (NCBI taxonomy): Eukaryota > Metazoa > Arthropoda > Arachnida > Trombidiformes > Tenuipalpidae > Brevipalpus > Brevipalpus yothersi. The sequence goes on from QZCP01000350.1 coordinate 27,210, forward strand.
TGCTGAGAAGGACAATTTTCGTTGACGAATTCTCAATTGATACTCAATCCATGGCTTGAAAGAATCTTGAAAGATTCAGAAATCAGTGATATAATGCTCAAAACATCAGTTGCTATGAGCTCCATAATAAAAAAATCAGTTTTGTCTGCTGTTTCTTCTAGGAGTCTGTTGGACTGATTAAGGTAACTGAAGACAGATTCGCATTCGCAAAGTACCTTAATTATCTAGCGAACGACTTGGTCCCATTTCTATGCAAAACTATGTGTTGGTTTTTCTTACTCCGTGATGATGCTCCGATTTACAAGGCTTTGGTTGTTCAAGAATTTTGAGAATATTTCATGTCTGGTCGAGTTCATAAACATCCACCATATTCAACAGATTTGAACCTGATAGAACATCTCGGGAGCTCACTCAAAGATGAAGCTCGGAGAAAACTCAAATAATGTGTCACACCTATCATAGTCAATTGTTTTCAATAATTCAAAACTCTTGGTTCCTATTAAATGATGACACTAATTTGCTTCACGCTCTTATGAACTCACTTTCTGAGTGATATCGGAGTGTGATTGCAAATTTCGGTTATATTACTAGATATTAAATGTGATTGCGTTTTATGGTAACTTTCTTCTTACATTCTATTTTGCAGTTGTGTTCATATCCTGTGCTAGTTTCATAATATGATCAGAGCAATCAGTGAACATGTAACGTTTTTGACAGAAAATGTTATTTCCCCCAATTGTGTGATTAATTCATGATTTAATCTTATCGTTTATGATATCATTGAGTGTATTCGAGTGTTTCCAATTCAAAATACTAAGTTTTGGGTTGATCGAATGAGTTGAAAATTTTTTCTGGTCAATTGAGCTTGAGAACGTCAGCACTCATATCTCAAGAACGGAATATTCTACAGGACCAAGAGTAGCATCATTGTGTTTCTCATCAAAAAATAAATGTTTCAGTTAGATAAGTTTCAAATGAATTCGAGCTAGAGCCAGAAGGACTATTGTTCTTTGAAGAAACTGCTCTTAACTAAGAACAAGGTTTGTACTGGAAATGGTGATAGGGTTAAAATATCTCTCAAAATCCATGGGCTGAAGAACAATCCATCAGCTCAGTTCTCGTGGAATCTAGCCGAAAATCCATCCCGAGGGAACCAAGTCTGACATGCGAAAATGACCTTGCATTAGCAGTCTACTCCTCTAATAATATAAATCATACCTGATCAAATTAGGTCAAGAAAGAGCTGATGTAGATAACGCGAATGGTTGTATCCATGGATGTTGAGAAACTTTGGATGGATTTTTTAGTTATTATCATCGCCTCCTCTCCATCGTGGCTCATGAAGATATGACTCAATTCCTCTATTCAGCCAAAATCTAACCCGAATCGCGCCCCCATCTACATCTGGATATCAATAAGCTGGAGCCAACCGTATTCCTTACATCTACCATAAATAAGATCACAATTAGATCATTCAGCTTACCTCAGTGAATATAAATCATGAATCATAATTGAGGATTAAATATCCACACAACTCCAAAATAGAATGTGAAGGGAGAATTTTTTAAAGCTTTGATCACATTCAATATTCGTTGATACAGCCAGAATTTGAAATTGCCCCCTTGATATCTCTGTAGAGAAAAGCCTACAAGAGAGTGGGGCGAATCTGGCTCATCATCGAAAAAGCCACGAATTTCGGAAAATTGAAAACAATCCACCATGTTGGGTGTTACTCAATCCTCTGGGGTTTTCCTCGAGTCTATGATGTATTTTATGGAGGAATCTCGAAATAATAGAAAAATAGCAGGGAAACTGACTATTTAAAGATAATTCAGGCTATTTAGTGATTTTATTTTCATTCCATAAACGAGCTGACCTATTCTTCGCTGCTGGATTATGATTGTCTAGCAACAATAAACGTGAAATAGTGGGTCATTGGATGAAAACATTTTTATTCTTCGAGTAGAGGAAGTCAAGTTGAGGGAGTTGCTGGTCTAACATGTTTGCATCAGAGTTTTTGTAGCAGGAAAGTACATGCTTGATAAATCATGCTCCTCACCTTACCATGGAAGGTTCAGGGGATCAGCGTCAGCAGCGTGAGCGATATGTACTATGAGTGGAACAAGAACAACTATGAACAGGACTGCAATTAACGAGAAAGTTACGATGAGAATAACCATGCCAGCCATAACCATTCGTTTTTGAACATTATGAGAAATTCCTTTTTCATATATTCGTGATGATACGGGGTGTTTAAAGAAATTTTTGATCGATTTCCATGTTTTCGAAAGTCTAGCTTTCATTTTATCCTTTATAGAAGATGGGAGCTTTCTACCCATTTCTTTCAATTGAGGCTTATACTCTCTCCAATTTTTATATAACTCTTGCCAAAAAGCAGCGCTGATTTCATTGCGATGCTTGAAGTCCAGCTCCTTGATATTCTTGACTTTACTAACAGCTCTCTGGAGATCCTCACTATTATTATACATTTTTCTAGCGAATGCTACGAATTCCTCCTTCAAGCTTGGATCCATCCCACTTATACCAATTTCTTCCGAGATTTTCTTCTTATTGAGATCACCATCACTACCAATTGGATCAGGAAAGTCACCATTGTGGATGATTTCTTCCAGCGCCCGATCATCATCATCAATTTGAGTCTTCACTGTACTGAAAACAGCAAAATAGAGAACATAAATCACAAAAAATCTCATGGTATAGTTTGAAAAACTTCAAAATGAGAGGAGTAACTTCAATCTCTGTCTGATGGGGCTTCGATGGCCAACAAGACCCTTAAATACCCGTGTCTGACTGAAATGAAGGGAGAGGAGAATCATCACATAGTGCTCACCCATTTTTTTCACTCCAATGAGCACCAGATGGCCCCTGTAGGTTTTGGTATGCTCACTATCCAGGCGGAGATGGAGGTTGAAATGGGGATTGATGAAGACAGCAGTGATGATCATCCATCCAATCAGCCTCCCAGAGAACGAGAACAAAACAGTGATAAAGATTATGCTAAACACACCATCAAAATCATTGCGGGTCATTTCCTGAGTATGCATGGCTATCATGAATCACAACTCATGAATGCTCCAGAGAGAGTGAAGGAAGGAGTCACTATGTTCAGGATTCTGATTCTGAAGAGAGCTCATTTCTGTGTGATACATGATAGATTGTTATTCAGCATGGGAAATGCCAATATGAGCACATATGATTTGAGCCATGAAGAGTTTTAGCAATACATCACACCCATCTTAGGCTTTCATGAGGAATTGAGGCCATTTTCAGATCCTAACCATGGCTTACGAGAGTGCTGCCTTCCTCGAAACAGGGCTCTTGCATCCTTTGTCTTCTTGGATAATTTGTCATATTCTTGATAGATAACGAGTATTTCTGTTGCAACATATTTCATTACACATAAAAAACACATCACTCCTCAAATGTGGTCGTTTTTTTTCTATTGCCGATGAGTCATACTTCGTCTTATCTGGTGTAGAGTGGACGATAAGACAATGTTATCAGTTTCAAGTATGGATGCTTCATCTCTGGAGAATGCACAGAAATCTTATTTCGACCAACTTCTCTCAAGTTCCAAAACATGAGATATACCTTGGCTTATCTCACCTCTGATGGGAGATAAAAAAATGTTATCTCAATCTTATGTTCATGACATTTTCTTATTATTTCGATCTCAGTGCATCTGGCATAATTTTTGACCTCATTTTCATCATCCTCATCGAGAGTTCATCTAAGATCGATTAAAAGAATAATAGCCAAATGTGTCCCCTCTCAGATTTTGATAGAACTGCCTTATCAGATGTTATCAGGTGTGATTAGACCAACAATTGGTTTGATAACTCTCCACGACTTATACTCTCAGAAATATGAGCATTTTCTTTATTTCAGGAAGAAGTTCATCCTATCAAAACAAAAAAAGTATCATAGGTTTTCTCATCAAATGTAAGATCGGATAAGCTATGACTCATCCTCCAAATTTGCTGGGAAATAGTCAAATCCACTTCTTCTGCTCCATCTTGGAAACCAGAGGTCTGGTTTTTGATATGATAACATTTTCTTATCACTCACAAAATGTGTGTTAAGATGAAATATGAATTACCCAGGAGATCCTCAGGAAAGCCAGACGCACTGAAAAAAGTTGCTCGACAACAGAATGTTTTCGTCGCCATGACAACACTCACAAGAGAATCTGATAACATGACATCTGACCCATACCCAGATTATCCGGAGAAGTTGGTAAAAATGGGTTTTCATACTAAATCTTGGAGATGGAACATGGAAACCGACACCTGATAGTATTTTCTTATCACTTATGAAAAATCTGATAAGATAAGATATGACTCATGTATCGGTTGGAATGAAAAATCACTGGGGCTGAAAAAAGTGTCGTTATCAAATGATAATCTCGCTCTCTCCGAGATCCTCATCAAAAAAGACAATGGTCAGAAGTGCCCATGCTCGCATTTTCATCAAACTTGCGCAACTTATCTAATCAATTGTGATAACACCAAAAAACGAGACGAGAAGTCTCTATAACTCATATTTCCTAAGATAAAGCCATTTTCTCCATTTTGACTTTCTCGAAAACCAGCAATCATATCGAGATAAAAGTGGTATCATCTAAATTCTCATCAAGAATACATTGAGATGAGAAGTTTTTCATCGTATTCAGAGGGTGATGAGATGATGAAAAATTGATTTATCACTCTCTGGAAAAACGAGATCTGAAGCCAATATGATAATAACATTATCATATTTCTTGCAGCTGATGAAGATAAGATTGCATACTTATCATGTTGGAGATCGGTGCGTGATTGGGTCAGAAATTGATATTTTCCTCTTATGAAAAAAGTGGGCGGGAGTCGAAAAAACTGATAAGATTGTTTTATCTCTCATGATTGATTAGATAAGATAAGGTATATTTCATGCTGACAGCGTTGGTACAAATGGTAAAAATCAATATTTTCTCTTTTAAAAAAAACTAGACCTGAAGCCAAAATACTGATAACATTATCATATCTCTAACAACCGATAAGATAAGATTGCACATCTGCCATGTGTCGAATCCATGTGCAAGTTGGTCAAATCGACAGATCATTATCGAAAATGTGATAGAATGATGTATGACTCATACCCAAAATATCGGCAGAAATTGGTCAAGAATGTGTTTTTATTTTTTAATATTGAAGAAGTTCGAATTCAAGTTTTACATTCCATATTGATCCTACAGAAGCGATTCTTTTTTGGAAAAGAGTAATGAGGTTATTGATCATATACAGCCTCTGAAAATGAGTTTGGGCTACCTTTTTGTATCTTTTGCGCATTTCTGAGCTGATAATTTTTGGCCACGAGATAGAACAGTGTGATAATTTTTGACCACTTTATCTCACCAAAGAGTCAGATTGAGCCACTCTATCACAAGCTAGACCAGATTTCTGGTCATGATAGATGAAAAATCTGAAATAATCTTCTTTTTTGAGATATTGTGGACAAAAATTATCACACTGTACTATCTCGTTGCCAAAAATTATCGACTCAGAAATGCGCGGAAGATATAAAAGGTGGCCCAAACTTATTTTTGGGGGCTGTATATCGGAATACATGTATCTGCATTTTTTTAGATTCGTAGTGACACGATAAGTCATCCATAACCATATCGGAACCACTTTTATCATCCTGAATTTCTCCAAATAGCTCACCGAGCCAGCGATTCCAAACTGAACCAGAGAAATCAGTATTCAACATCATAATTGCAACAAATGCAGGTGAGCATGGACTGCCCGTTCTCAAACCACTTCTACGTTTACAGTACCACTCCTTCACTTGTTCCGATCCTTCAGCTCCAGGGTCCATGAAGATCAAAACTTATCATTTTATATTTTTCTGGTGTCTGGAACAGATCCTCGCACGGAATAGGAGAAGTTACTAAACTTCTGTGTCGTAGTTTTCATAATTGATTGATAGAAGCTGACAGTTGGTGTACTTGGAACTGAAAAAAAACAAGACACAAGGAGAATAATGTGAAAACTTGACTTGGATGGTGAACTCACCTCAACTTGGAGATTCATCTGTCTGAACCCTGCTTTATAAGAATCGATGAGCTTCAGGTAGTATCGAGTCATATCCCCGAAGATATGAGCCACAGGGAGTTATCAAACCAACTATTAGTCTTATCTCACCTGATATAATTTGATAAGAAAGTTAAAACAGTTAATGACTCCCAGAAATTTTCGGAGGTTTTTTATATCAATATAAGATGAATTTCTTCCCAAAATGGGGGGGACAGTCCTATATCTGAAAGTAGGAGTCATAGGAAATTATCAGTTCTATTTCTGGTCTTATCAGGCTGATAACATTTGAAGAGAGAGTTTCATCGAAATCCAAGAGAAAGCAGTTTTAGCTATTGTGGTTCGGAAGATCCATTATCAATATTGATCAAAGACGGAAGACAGGAAGTCATTGAGTGACCTCATTCCTCCCAACAAGAGGATCTATCTCCTATTTCTATTCATTTGGCAATGCACGACCTGATTAGATTCTAAGTTTGATAGAGTTTTACTCTCCAACTTTAATCTTTAATTATCACCTAGTGTTTGCTGCAATATTCAAGATCGAAGAAACTATCTTTCTCAATATTCAGTTGCTGGAACTAGTAATGTGACCATAGCTAGCAATGACTTCAGAGATGTCCTTTTCATGCCCATTTTTTTGATTGAGCATAATCGATGGATATTGAGTTTCAGATCTGCTCTCATCTAATCCATTCTCTCTTTCCATCCTTCCCTTCCCTACTGTCCTCTGACTATCTTTTCGAGTTCTAGTGTGAAGGTGATGATAATTCCCCAGCTCTGAGAAACTAATTGTACTTCCCTGATTTAATACTTTCTGTTTGGTGAGTCAGCCTCTCCTCAGAGCATGAAGAGGATAATTTTAATGATGAAATATATCGGTAGAAGATGAAGACTTCCAGATAAAAAACGAGAGGGTGAAAATTGAGGAACCAGTTCATGAGCAAAATGAGTTGCAATCGGTTTTCATCTTACCAGCAGAAAAATATTTTTCTTCAGAAACGATCATTTGAACTTACCTACCATCCAGCATGCATCATGAACTTCGTTGATAGTGAGAGGAAAGTAGCCGTGATTGATTGCTGAAATGACGCACCTGGATTTTCCTCAAGTTAGATGAAAAATTTAGTCCCTCCCACTTTGTTCGTGCATTTCTCACTTACTTCTTGATCCACAAAATTTTTTGCTCGGGAAAATTCGATCTATCCGCAGAAAAATGAACTCAATCTCAAAGTTTCTGACTGAACGAAATACAAACTGAACTCAGATAGTATCGATTGCTACAATTAAATGAAAATTGGCCAGAATGTTGACCTTGGATAATGGAGATAAATGATCGAAAAAGAAATGGAAATAAGGTTCGGGGCTTTTTCCCAATGATTATCATCAGAAGAGCTATTTGAGGAGCTTTCAATCCAATCCACTGGATAATGCTTGATCCGAGATGAAGTGAGAGACCATCGAGCAAATCGTTATTTCTGATATTCGACAGGAAATGGCAACGGAAGCTGATTAGTAGGAGAGCTCGATACATAACATAATCGAGTATATGTGAGTGAACACAAGGCATAATAACTCTGATGACAACGATTCTCGTTACTGTGCTTTTCCTGCTTTTATTTTTGATGAGTTCAATTCTGATAGACTTGAAGGTGTGAATAAATATGAATACTCCACCACAAACTCCTCAGCTCACACGTGCTCAATCAAGAAAAAAGCTATGCTGAATTAGATGATGCCTCACACATCAGGCCAGTCTATGATTTTGTTCCGAATCATACCCGACAGATTTACTCCCCAGTTCAGATCATGCAATAGCAGAGGAGTGAAAACTATTGGCAAAGATTTGATCAATGTTTAACAGACTGGAAGAGCTCATATTTCCATCAAAAATGGTATCGTTCTCTCGGAAAAAATCCCAAACGTATTTCTCCAGATCATCGAAGAGCTCTCACATCTGGTGAGCCTGGGATATCTCTAAACTAACACTCTCTCGTGATAAAATATGTGAGAAGGCTGATAGATGAGATAAGGTTTATTAATGAAAATGAAGTCTAAATGAGATCCGGGATCTTAACTGGAAAAATTGTTCATAATCAACATCGCCCTCTTGAACTGCTACTTGATTAGATATTTATTGAATATCTCAGGAATTAGGACTGATAAAGGTCAAAATTCTTTCCATTGGTAGATTAAGGAGTAATTGCGTTAGAAAGTACCTATCCAGGGGCAGAAAATAAATTCATAACAAAACTAATCTGCATTGTTGATGTTCATGCACTGATGGCAGAGAAAATTAGAGAGGTTCAATACTGATAATGTTGAATGATCGAAAAAAATTTACTAAATTTTGAATCGATGCATATGTAAATCAAGTACCAGCTCTCGGCTCATTGCTTATCGTACTTCTCTACTAGATTTGAGCCCTGGAAACAGAAAATTATTGAAAAAAATGTTACGCAACTAGATGATTTTTTACAGCGTCCTGTAAGGTTAATTTAGCGTTTTGCTTCATTCTTAATTACCGAAATTAATCTTATGCTAGTGCTCTGAAAGACATGTCCGGAATTCACCCGTTTTGGATTTCTTTCGATCCTAGGTGAACTCTCTACGAGATGAACGAATATTGCATTGAAAACTCGAACAGACCCCAAGAAATCATGATGTCGGAATAGTGAGCTGAATGTTAGAACATTTTTCAAAAATTGGAGAGAAGCACTTTTTCTGACATCAAATTGGATGAAAATTCCGAGAATCATACCAAGAACTGCTCTTGAATAAGTCTTGGCATTTCAAAAAGCCAAGAACAGGTGAAAAATCTGCACGAATTGGGTTTTTCGATAAAATGGTAAATTGTTCACGCTTTAGACAAAATCAGACAAATGTTATTGGATTTATATCTTGTATTTCATTGGAAAACATGTGATTCAATGTGTCTCCTATTGCGGAACAGTTCTGAAAATCAAGAAACGGAGAGAGCGGTTTTAGCCTCACAGGGTCAACCAAATGACCTGAAGACAAAACCAAATGCATTCAATGAGATGTAACTTTTGATAAGCTTCAAGGAAATACTATGTTTTTTAGGACTCAAAGGACGATTCCCATTTTCTATGGAAGAAGGGCCTCCTCTCAGATTTTGATGAAACATCATAACACCTCACCAGGTGTTATCAGGTGTGATAAGACCAAAAAGCAGATTGATAATTCTCTATGACCCATACTCTAAGAGATATGGTCATTTTCTCATTTTCGGAAAAAGTTCATCATATCTAGAGAAAAATGACATCATAGGTTTTTTTCCAAATGTGTGATGAGATTGGGTATGACTCATCCTCCTGATGTTGCTCGAAGCTAGTTGAATTCCACTATTTACGCTCTATCTCGAAGACCAAAGAGTCTATCTCTGATATGATAACATTTTCTCATCACTCACAGAAAGTGTGATAAGATAAGATGAGAATCTGCCAGGGAATCTTTGAAGAAGTAGAATATGCTCAAAGAAGTGTCTAGACCCCCAAATACCTTTATTGCTATGACAACACTCACAAAAAGAAAGATAAGCTGACACATCACTCATACCCATATTTTTGGGATAAGTTGATCAAAAATAGTTTTTCATGGTATATCTTGAGAAAAAAGACCCAATCTGGAAACTGATAGCATTTTCTTATCATTCATCAAAAATCTGATGAGATAAGATATGACTCATACCTCGATTGTGATGAGATTGGGTATGACTCATCCTCCTGATGTTGCTCGAAGCTGGTTGAATTCCACTATTTATGCTCTATCTCGAGAACCAGAGCGTTTATCTCTGATATGATAACATTTTCTTATTACTCACAAAAAGTGTGATAAGCTGACACATGACTCATACCCAGATTTTTGGGAAAAGTTGGTCGGAAACAGTTTTTCATGGTATATCTTGAAGAAAAAGATCCAATCTGGAAACTGATAGCATTTCCTTATCAGTCATCAAGAATCTGATAAGATAAGATATGACTCATACATCAATTTCGATGAAAAGATACTTATGCTGAAAAAATCGTCATGAGCCACAAATAATCTTGGTGCCCCTGAGATTGTTATCAAAAGTTGATAAGATGATGCATAACTCATACCCAAAATATTGGGAGAAGTTGGTCAAAAATGGGTTTTTATTCCCGAAAATGTTGAAAAATTCAGATTTTGGCTTGGAGATCATTCATCTCAGAGAGGCGTGGTTTGTCACAAAAATGATGATGATGAGTAATTTTTTCCTTGATTGGACAAATTCAAAAATTCACTTTTTTTAGAAATCCGTTTTCATGAATTCACCATCTATGGGAAGTGGAATGCTCTTCTCCGGCAAAAATCCTGAGTTCCTCAGATATTCTGGTTCATATCAGACCCTCTCTACTTAAAATCCTTCTCTCCAATACTTTTGTCACCAGGTGATGGAGGTTTTTTGCGTGGAAGTGGATACTGTTTTGCCAGGTGATAAGCTGTGATACTGATATTGAGTGAATTTTCCAATTGTTGAATGTTTGATGATTTTTTGTAAAATTCCCCAAAAAGAATCAAGTTTGATCTAAATGATTTTAATTGCTCTGATACCAGGAGAATTCCATGATCACTTGTTCTTTCGTTGATTAACGCTTTCCCAAATACTCCTAATTGTGATCCGTCTCAATTGATAAAATGTCCCCAAAAGGTCTCATTTACTATTCATAAAATGAGAGGCTTCAGGGTTATGGTGATTAGGACACACTGAATGGTTTTTCTTCACCGTATTATGTGATTATGGGTGGCTCTCCAGTCGTCAGCATTCATGATGATAGCCTACAAGTCATCAAATCGGAATTTCTGAAGAGAGAGGCCAATAGCCTACCACCTATAACCAAAGAGTGAATAGCAATTCACCTTTCGTCCACGCCTTGACAAATGGCAAAAACATTAACTCATCTCATCTATCCTGACCAACTCAGAGAAAATTGGGGTGTCACGGAACTCATCGATTTTCTCAGGAAATAAGCACTCAATTCTCCGTAGAGATTGAATCCATGGAAAAAGATTTTTAGAAGAAATATATTTTTGGATTTCAGGATTTGCCTAGTCGAGAGAAGAATTATTCATCATTATCATTTCCATCACAAACCATACCTCCCTAAGGATAACGGTTTCAAGGTTGAAATCCAAATCTTTTTCAATCTTCGGAATGAAAAACCCATTTTTCATCAATTTTTCCCAATATTTTGGGTATGAGTCATATATCCTTTCATCAGATTTCTGATAAGAATCTCAGAAGCACCCGGTTTATACGCGGTCATAACATTTTCTCAGTACTGTTGATTTTTTGTCCTATACGGTATATGAGTCATATCTCACCATATGAGATTTTTGATGAGTGATGAGAAAAGCATATCAATTATTGTGTTCCGTGATTTATATCCAGTATATACAATGTAAAGTTGTTTTTGACTAATTTTTCCCAATAATCTGTAAATAAACTATATTTTATCTCAACACATTTCTTGTGGGTATTATCATAACAGCAGAAATATTCTGCCAAAAATACTTGAAACCCGAAAATGAGGTCACAATATAGGTTGGGAGGGAAGCAAAACTTGAAGAAACAGCAGGAAATTTTCCCCATATTGGCACTTACAAGTTTTCCTCTCTCCCGGACAGTTGTATTGACTTGCAAACATGAATCAAAAAATTACTGGAAAGCACAAAAGTTGTGGGTATATTTACTCTTGCAATTTGGTTCCACTGAACGTTATCGAATTGTGTCGATGGTCTGGACCACTCTCTAATTAAAACTAGATGGATCAGCGATCTGATATTGGAACGGAGTGGAGTGTAGTCGAACGCCGATCTGATCTTGGATAGGTAGACCTAACTTAACTGAACCAAACCAAACTTATCCTAACATAACATAACATGACGTAAATAGGTATGGGCTCCGACGCATTGTCTCGACTCAACCTAACCCACGTCTGATGGCTCAGGTATTTGTGGATATGGGCTTGGACCCATTGCCAAGATTCAACCTAACCAATGTCTGAGGGTCAGGTATTCGTGGGTATGGGCTCCGACCCAGTGTCATGGCTTAACCTGAACTAATGCCTAATATACGTACCTAGTGTATTTGAGGTGTATACAGGGTGTTTCAGAGTAATATGACGAGTTTGAAGTGTTTATATCTTGAGAACCCATCAGAAAATTTTGAAAATCCCTTCAATATTGTACAGTGAAAATGTGTAAGTTTTGTTTGCTGTAAGTTTCAAAAGAGTCCGATAAATTCAAAGGATAGATAACAGGGTCCAAAGTGAAAATTCAGGATATCTCAGCTGGTAATTGAAAGGACGTGTCCGGAAAAGGGGCTCTTTTGGCCCATGTCCGATTTTGATGAAAATTATATATTTAGAAAGTTCATCAACCACAGATTACTATGAAACCAAGTTCGGGGTATCTGGTTCAACGATTGCTTAGTTAACGAGGTTCAAAGTTGAACACAAAAAGTGTCCTTAATCGCAGATTCTTGCTAATAAACATATGAAATGCATGATTTCAGAGTAGATTACTCAAGGATGGATCATTGATGTAGTTGGGAGTTGAGTTTCAGTGGCAAAAAATGACAATTCTCGGAGAATGCTATTTTTTGACGTATCAATAGAATCTACAGACTCAATCATGATGGATTGGGTGATGATTCTTCTTATCCATGATTTCCAATGGGAATGGATCTTCTCGGCTCATAACTTGAATAACTCAATTACTCTTCCAGCATTGATTTATCAGTTTTGTTTTTCTTCATTGCGTGAAAGAATGGATAATGCACAAGATTTGTGTCAAATATGAGTATTATTGAGGAGATGAATTGACTGGATTATAATGGAAGATTCAACATACAAAGTAATGAAAGATGAATGAGTTAAATATAAAATAATGGACAACAAAAAACTTGTGTCAAATATTTGCAAATTGTGACCAACTTGTTCCAGTTTCGACGGAGAAACTGATAATGAGAGGGCTCTTGAGCCCCTGAAAAGAAATCAGGTATGATCAATTGAGAGAGGAACACTCATGTTTGAATCGAATACTTACCGATTCACTCCACAGCTTTCAGCTCTCTCCCTAAAGATCTTGATCGAGAGCATGATCGAGCGGAGCAGCTGGGGCAGGACTGTCGAAACCACCTCCAACGATAGATAGTAGACAAAGTGCATGCTCACAAGGACTTATGGTCCTCCATGAAAGGGGCTTCAGAGTGAAAATGCCCCGAACGATAGGCAAGGGGAGGCAAAGACAGCCAGTCTAAAAAACTGTCTGAGGTCAGTCAAAATCCATCCCTATCTTCACGTGGTGCTGACTGTTTAACACTGACAGGGCTCTGGTAATCTACTAATAATAGAATTGAAATTATCCTACCAGTTCTCGATATAAAAGCTTTACCCTAGAGAAATACCAAAAGAAGCTTTTTTTCACCAACTTCCCCCAACTTCCGGGACATGAAATAGAGCCTATCTTATCTCACTTCCGATGAGAGATAAGAAAGTGTTATCACTACTCGATCGTAACACCATTTCTTTGCATAATTATCATCTTTTCTATCAGTCGATGACTGAGTCATGCCTTATCTTATCTCACTTCCGATGAGAGATAAGAGAGTGTTATCACTACTCGGTCGTAACACCATTTTTTTTCTCATCTCGAATTCAGTTCATCTGGCATAATTTTTGACCTGATATTCGTGATCCTCGTCAAAAGTTCATCTAAGTTCGAACAAAATTTTCGAAATCAAAAATGGGCCATTTTCGGACACGTCCTTTTGACAAAGTCATGACATTTTTGGAATCCTCATAAAGAATAACATCTTATGAAGTTAGTTCGAGATTGATTGTCTGAACGAAGTGATTGTCTGAACGAAGTGAAAACTCTGGGTCGACTTTTTCCACATTTTGTTCCAGCTGTATCTTCTGAACCACGAGCACTAGCATTCTAATACTTCATATCAAGATTGTACAAACTACAAAGGTGTGCCTTCCGGCAAAAAAAGTGGGATTCTATGAAAAAAATTTTTTTGCGAAAAACGGTGACTGTGAAAAAAGAGTGGAAACACTTGAGGCCATTGAAAATCTCAATTTTTGAGTAGTCGTCGAGCTTCAGAAGAGAATTTTCAAATTTCTATCGAGAAACATTAGAATTTCAAGTTTGCATATGAGTTCTTTATCACCTGAAGTTGTGCACCAAGTTTTCCGTCTTGGGAAATTCAATCCTGAAAAAAGTTATGGAGTTTCTAATTAAACATGGGATTTCCCACAGGAGGATTTTGCTAATTCTTTTAGGCCTGTTCAATGAAGCAGAAAGTTAGTTGAGTTTTGGTTATGAACAGAGTTAATGCCCACGAAGGATAAAACCATCATACATTGGTTGGGTTGTGTCGTGCTAACGGGTCGGAGCCCATATTTGCGTGGGACAAAGCCATCAAACATTGGTTAGGTTGCCTTGTGGCAATGGGTTGGAGCCCATGCCATCTTATGTTATGTTATGTTAGGATAGGTTAGGTCTGGATAGGTTAGGTTCATAGTCAGATTAACCAGCTATATGGTGATAATAAATCGACTTCTAGTCATGACCCATGGAGAAAAGGTTTGGTCGCATCATGACAATGGGTTGGGGCCCATGCCCGTTTTCGATAAAGCCATCAAACATTAGTTTGGTCGTCTATGACAATGGGTCGGAGCCGATCCCTGTCGTATTATGTTAGGCTAGGTTAGGTTCCTCAGGTTAGATTAGGTATTCTTATTCAATTGCATGATTGAATGAGCACATTGAGTCCATGCAACAATCCTCGATGCTCAAAATTTAGCCTATTATACAAGTACTCTTCACTCCGTTCAGACTTCGGAGCGACGCTCCTTCTAGTATATTTTCAGGAATTCAAACAATTTTCAAATAAAAATGGACGAAAGATGCTATGATTGCAACAATTTGATAAATTCAAAGAAGAACAAGGGAGTCAGGATCTATGACTTGGATGGGCCCATGCAAAGATTCTTCAATAGATCTAATCCTAAATCAATAGGAAGATCATCAGTTAAAGTCTGTCAGACATGCCAAGCAGAATTCGATAATTCATTGAGAAGGGCTTCTGAGCTTCCATCTTTGGATGAACCAGGACCCTCCGGCATTCAATTTCCATCTAGTAGGGGCCAGAACAGGGATGAGGAGGTAATGAGGATATATGTTGTTTTCTCTTGTCACTATTTAACAATTCTTTGCTTACAATGAACAGGTCCCTCAGGATTTTTCAAGTAATGGCAGTAGTGATACTGAGCTTCCAAGCCAAAGCTTCCACTCCATGAGCGTTTCATCACCTCTTAATCCTTCAAGTCCATTCCATGCATCACCAAGGCATGAGCACTCCTGGGGTCAAGATCATGAGCATACTGAAGGGGGGAGGATGACAGACAAGAAGAGGAGAGTGATGGAGGTGGAAACGAAAGTGAAGATGGTAGTGGAGATGAAAGTGGAGACGAAAGTGGAGATGATCCATCTTATGAGCCTCCTAGAGAACGAGAGCATGACATTGATAATGAAGAAGATAACTACACCATCAAGACAGTTTAGAGTCATCATCTGTGCATATATGGCTGTCAGCCATCACGACTCATGAATGTCCCTGAGAGAGTGAGAGAAGAAGCCGCAATGTTCAGGATCTTCAAACCCAGAGGGGCTCGTTTCTGTGTGATACATGAAAGAGATTCATTCAACATGGATGATGCCGATATGAGCCCATATGATTTGAGCCGTCAAGAGCTTGAGCAGTACATCACGCTTATTTTGGGTTTCATGCGAGATCGAGGTCACATCCAGATTCCAACCAGGGCCAAAGAAAATGCTGATCTTCTCAAAAATCTTACGTCATTAACCTGGGCCCAGTTCTCTGATCTAGTATCTTACATCAATACTCCGCAGCCTCACCAGGATCTAGGTGCCTTTTTGTTCCGAATGAGATCTGGACAGCCCCTAGATCGCGTTGCAACACTGTTCGGCTACACCAGAACAACTTTCAATCGTAGAATGGATGATGTGATGAATGATCTCTCCATGAATTTCAACCCTCAATATCTCGGGTTGAGACATCTCAATAACGAACAAGTGTGGAATCATACCACCCATACATCTAGAACTCTCTTGCTAGATGAGACTCAGCTTTAAAACCATTCAAAAATAACTGATCGGGATGGAACTTCGTCCATATAGGGAAGAGTTCCAACATTCGAGTACAGCAGAGAACATACTCGACCCAGAAAAAGACTAATCTTATCAAACCGATGATTTGTGTACTCCCTGATGGATACATTCTTGATATTTTCCCATTGAATGATGCGACCAGCAATGATGCCACCATCATGGATAAGATTCAACGAGGGGCTCACTTCGCAGACTACTCTGTCCGGAGTGATACCTTTGTTTTCGAAAAGGGATTCAGGGATGTAGCAAGAACATTGAGAACAAAAGGGTTCAAGGTCTACATGCCTTCCTTTGGTCAAAGAGGGCAGCAGCTGACAAGTCGTGAAGCGAATGAGTCTCGCAGGTAAGTTGATGTTTGATCACGGATTGTTCCACAAAAAGTAATGCTTATCCAAATACACACAGAGTAACAAAGATCAGATTCATCGTTGAGTGGGCTTTTGGTAGAATTAAAA
>QZCP01000351.1:0-46161 GCA_003956705.1 Brevipalpus yothersi
TGAGTAAATGAGCCGGAAAACTCTTCACCGACATTCTGGGAAAAAATTTTTTCTGTTAAATTCCACCAAGAAACAGTTGCATCACCTTAGTATTGCACATTTTTAGGGAAAATTCTAGACATTTCAATTCCCACTTGGAATCATTCGAGTGTTCTGAGAACGTGAGGAGAAAGTTTGCTCCATATTTACTCAGAACATCTTATATCTTCAAACGAATTGTGTTTCCATGATTATTCATTTTTTATTCAACAGAATAGTGAAAGGCTTCCCACCAGTTTCACCATATGTCGGTGTAAGTCCAACGCTATGCTATCTATTGAAAGAAAAGAAGCCTGCTTGCTGTCTCAGACTATCTACGGTGAGTATTTTCTACTTATACATGTACATATTCATGATGAAAATGCAGCTAATCTGATGTATTCCCATATCCATCTTGTACTCTCACTTACTTTGCTTATTAGATCAATCTTGTGCCACATTTGACTCGTGTATCCATCACTTAGTTTCCCCATCATACCTTGACCACAAACACCCTAAGATCTAGCTAGAGAGAAAGAGATAGAGAATGTAATCATTATCTGCAGGATTGGTGCAACTGCGAAAGTGTGTATTTGATTGAAGAGGGGCCAATATTTTTGCTCCTCATTTCCGATTCCAATCAGGATGAGAAATTATCATCACTACTTGTTAAAGTAGTTGCACATTTCAGGAGCTAGAATCTGAACCCTTCGGCTGTACATCAGCAAATCCATCTGATCTGTATTCACTTTCGATGCTCAATCTTCATAAACGAGCCATTCGTTATAAGCCTCAAATAAGAACCTAAGAGAAGGAATAATTCCGCTAGTATCAAGAATCAGATAGAACAACCCGATTCTGTTTAACCGATCGTATCTTGATCCCCTTATACGATCTCCTTTGATCTCTCACCTCAAATATATCTATTTCTATCTCAATTATTGCTCATATTTATCTTACTTTATCCTTTCTCTCTCCTGATTCGTCTATGGTACAGCCATGTGATCATTGTGAATATAAGAATGCTCGAGACTATAACTGGACAAATCCATGCATAATATTGTCCGCTGATTTTGCAAGCAATGGAATATACAATTTTATCGTACCTCTTCGAGCTCATTTTCATTCTCCACTGTCATTGAGACCAATTGTCTTACTACTTGAAAGTCAACCATTATCAGCATTTCTGGATGCTATCTCATGGTTTCCTCTTGTTTATTGGATGCAAGGCTCCATTAATAAGTGAGTATGTTGTGAAGAGAAGTTTCTCATTTATGATATTCTACTTGACATCCACTTGCATGGTGTTTGCGATGATATTCACTTCCAATTTGGTGTGGTCAACTGTGGAAAGTACATCAGAACACAAATTTATAAGCCTCATTTTTTTCTATGGAAAATTGTTATTACCACCACTCTGTTGGATAAGAAGTGTCCATCGTTTATCTAGGTTCACTTCACTCCAGATAAATGAGAACTATTGTCTAGCTATCGGTTAAGTTCCATATTCCCTTCGAAACGCAAGTAGTCCCCGAAGAGATCGATAAACCTTGATCAAGTTGATTTTCGATGTTCCCAGAAGAGCACACATACATACACCAGAGGTTCTGAACCTGAAATTAGATAAATAAATAGTCTTGATATTATCAGTTGGAACTTTTGGTCAATCATTACTCAACACTATAATACAAGTTGATGAGACTAGAACTATGTCTGCATTCTTGATGATAATGTACGTTTTTTTCTTACCATTCTTGTCATCATACTTTTTCGATAGAATTTATTCTTTTTTCTGGGAAAAGATTTTTGCTCCCAAGTAGCTACTTGAGAGCAAAAAAAGAAGAAGAAAAAAGAATAGCTGAACCTATTGGAAGCCTAGCGATTCGTAATTGACTCAATTATTTCGATTTGATTCTTCCAGATTACCCATTCCTATTGAATACCCATGGCTACATGTAGCATGTAACATCTTCTATGGAATTTTTTTTCTCACGTCAAGCTTCTTCTAACTTGATTTAGGGAAAGTTCTGGAGTGATAGAGAGAGAGAGAGAGAGAGAGAGAGAGAGAGAGAGAGAGAGAGAGAGAGAGAGGGGAATATTTACACATGAAGAGTAAAACTGTCTGAGCACGCTATAGTTGGAATTCCTTACTGTAAATTTTGTTTTTCATTCTTTCGTTCTTCAACTTTTATCACTCTCAGACTGGACGATTTACTTCACGCTGGCATCAATTTAGCTGAATCAGTGGTGGTGGTTAACAAAGAGTCTACCAATTCTGCTGAAGAAGATTATCTGGGAGATTGTAATACGGTTGTTGCTGTTCAAACAATGTTCAAAATGTTTCCAAGCGTCCGGATAATCACTGAACTCAGTCAATCAAGTAATATGCGTTTCATGCAATTTCGAGCCCACGATCTATATGCATTATCATTATCTAGAGTTGAAAAGGTGAATATTCATGTATATATACACACGTGGAGAACTTTTATCTGGAAAGAAAAACGAAATTTTTCGGGAATCAGTACACTGTTGAGAAGGGAATCTGATGAACTTTTTTCCATTTTCAGTATGAAAGAGAAACTGGATCACACATTTCTTACATGTTTCGATTACCATTTGCTGCCGGATCAGTGTTCAGTGCATCAATGTTGGATACTCTTTTGTATCAAGCTTTTGTAAAAGATTACATGATCACCGTAATCCGATTACTGTTGGGCATCGATCAAGCACCAGGATCTGGCTTTCTATCCTCAATCAAAATTACCAAAGATGATCTATGGATACGTACGTATGGCCGATTGTATCAAAAACTTTGCTCAACCACATGTGAAATACCGATTGGAATATATCGAACTCAATTGAGTAAAACAACTCCTGATCCTCAAGCTGTAAGTGTATGTAAAGAAGATTGATTGAAAAAAAAAACAAATTGCTCATTAAATAATCAAGACAATAGTTGGAATGCAAACAATGAAAAAAAAACAGGAGCGAAAAAAAAGTCAAATTAATTATCATCTTGTTTATCTCTCTTCCTTTTTTTTACCAGTTAAATTTTGAATTTGTCCTGCCAATTAGTGAACGTGCTCATTATCAACAATTAAGTGCCGAAATTGAGCGTCAAGAGATATGTAATCTGGTTCGAAATCGAATGCAAGACATTGGCCTACCGATTGAAGATTATGATGATGTGTCCGAAAAGCGAAGTAGTCTTTCGTATGTGATCATTAATCCAAGCTGCGATCTGCCACTTGAGGAAGGTGATTTTATCTACATCATTCGACCATCGCCAATCAAAAGTAAAAAGACGTTCTTGACCAGAGGAAATTCAACACGAATGAAAGCATCATTAAAGCGTAATTATAAGAAAAAATCACTCACCGACGAGACATGTTCCCAATCACTTCCATTAGATTTTGAACAACGCTCAACAAAATACCTTTTCGGTTCACCATCTTTTCAACCAGCATCGGAGGTGATGAAAGAAGCCAAAAGTCCACCAAAAAGTTTGAGCCTCGATCAGGAACGAAACACATCAACAAGTCCACATTTATCACCTTCGCAATATGTATTTTGAAATTGAATAGGAATTTGAGAATCAAAAATGAAAAAATGTCTCAATTTTGTAATCTCAATCTTTAAATTGGGATCATATTAATATACATACATCCATTGACATATTATACATACACTGTCTCAATACTCGAACAAAAAGCAATCAGATTCTGCAATCAAACTCAATAAATCTAGTCATTTTTTTCTTAATTATCAAAAATCTACGAGAGTCTTGTTCTCAAAGGAAATACAATTAGCAAACCTGTGATATCTCCCCGGATAAGTGATGATGAAAATCTTTCAATCGATATTATACTAATTACATTTGATAGAGTCCAACGTCCACTTATCAGTCATGATCATCGCCAATCGTTGTCAACTTTCCATAATTTATCAATATCACAAGACCGCTTCGAATCGCTCATTAACCCATCATCCAAGTCAGTTGCAATTAAAGCTCGATCATCGCGACATTCAGTTTCAATCCTAGTTTAATCTCACATCTTGTCAGTTCAATTGGAACTCTTTTTTTTCTCTCTTTCTCTCTCAAACGAAAACCAAAATTCTGATGATGCTAGATGCTTTTTTCAATCTTTTAAATCAATTTTCCCGTCGTTCAGTGTTAGCAATCGATTTACTTCAAAGGTTGAGAGAGTACAATTCATACTTTGGCCCATCAGTTAATCATCAGCCACCCCTCTTCTCCATTCGCGGTGGACACAATTTAATAACACTGTTAATTAAACAGTATTTTTTTCTAATCATGATCAAAAGTTTTGATTCACTCACACACACACACACACAGGCACAGTACACATGCACTTGGTTTGGCGGGCTCAAAAAAAAAGTCTCGATTGGCGCTGACAAAAAAAAGTAAACTTTTTCAAATCCTTTTTGCTTCTCTCTCGGCTTGCGTGTTCGAGCTAAAAATTTTAACCGTTTTTATTTTCTGTTTGATTCTTCTTCTCCACTTAATCTTGTTGATTGTTCTTCGATTGATTGTTTGTTTGTTTTAATAATTTTGATTACCCCACAAATCAACCATCAAAATGGTGAGCATTATTGGTGTACAAATGAGATCAATTTTCACACCACGTTTAGATGGATCATTTGCCATCAACAACAGAATGTGTTTAACAACATCTTTATCAACACTCGTAAGATGTCCACTGAATATGATGAATGTGTGTTGTATGGTTATGATGATAGAGATCGGCCATGTTTACTTTGTGTGTGTGTGTTATGGGTGGGAAGATGTTGAGAATTTGAATTTGATTACTAGTTGATGATGTTTGCCTTGATTATTGTAATGAGTGTATTGATTATCTTCTTCTTTTCGATTGTAGATGACCAGATCTCGATCAAATCCTAAAAAAACGGAAGGTAAAGGAGACAAAGAAGTTGCACAGCCGAAAGCATCTTCGCGCCCAGCCAAGAAACAAAAGAAAGAGGCTCAACCAAAGGATGATAAAAAGGTTGAAAAGAAAAACGCCAAAGCAAAGGTTGAAAAGAAGACAGAATCAAATGGTATTAAGGAAAGTTCATCATCGTCAACATCCTCATCAGGTCAAAGTATTTTTGATTTTACGGTCAAAGATATTGACGGAAAAGATGTTTGCCTCGATAAGTATAAGGGTTATGTGACTCTAGTTGTCAATGTGGCTTCTCGGTGTGGTTATACGAAAAAGAGTTATGACCAATTGAATGAGTTGTATGGCAAACTATACGATGAAGGCTTGCGAATTGCCGCTTTTCCGTGTAATCAGTTTGGTGGACAGGAACCTGGCCCTTGTGATAAAATCAAAGAATCTGTGCAAAAGAGGGGTGTCAAATTTGATCTGTACGAAAAAATAGCTGTCAATGGTGCCAATGAACATCCTTTGTATAAGTATCTCAAGAGTGCCACTGGTGATCCTGATGCTCCAATTAAATGGAATTTTAACAAATTCCTTGTCAATAAGAAAGGAGTGCCTGTGAAACGCTATCTCAGCAAAGACTTTCCACTCGTAAGTTTGAAACTAGAGGTGTAATATTAGTTGATTTTTTATTCAAATTTCTATCTTTCTCTCATTACAGGATTTGTTACCTGACATCGAAGAAGAGTTGGCCAAATGAGACTGATCTCAACGCCTCTTAACATTTACTTCAACCATTGACCATGCTAATCTATGATTCTCATTGTGCCTGATGATCATTTGTCATTAACTTGCGTATTTGTTCATCAAAATTTTTTAAGGATACTTCATTCACGAAATATGTCTTATTAATTTTTGATCTTAGTGTCTACTATATCCTTCAGATTTATTGGACATATTGATCCTCATTATGACCTATTTCATTTTCAAGTAAAGCTTTCTTCTTTGAATCAATTATCATCATCTGTTTGATTGAATATCTATCGATTTTGATTATTCCACCTGCACCGGCTAATCTTTCAGACTTGCTGAGCGATTTATCTTTCAAAAAAGAAAAACTGGAAAACCTCAGGAATGATGTAATAATCTTCTGTAAGTTATGGGAAGGATAATTTTCCCTTTCTACTACACTTTAATTTCAAATCAGTAAGAAGTAAGCAGCACATCAAACTCTACGATAAACATTTTACAAATATATTTCTATCAGCAAATGTATATGTATAGCAAATTGATTGCTTAAATTGAGGAGGAGATGATTAAACGGCCAATTCGAGGAGAGCTTTGTGTGTGATAAATCCATTGATCCCAATAATGAAGTTTCATCCAAAATTTTGCGGGAAAAAGTATCTTGATCCCATGTTCACTTGCCTGGTTGATGATGATCACAAGCTAACTTTTCAGCATGTGATTCTTCGTGACAATGTCCCTTGTCGTCTTTTTTTTCACATGGATGATCATGACACTTTTTTTCTTGACATTCTTGAGTTGTACACTCATCTTTACAGGGCTCGTTGGTGGGTGGCATATTGGCAAAAATTACAAACACACAGGTAACAGCGATTATCGAATTGAAAAAGTAACTGGAAAAGCAAATAGAGTTCACAACAATATGTAGGATGACTGTTCGATGATAGAGCAAGAGTTGTACTGATGAATCGATCGGAAATCACTTCCTACTTATATACAAATCATGATGTCCTCTCTCCCCACACGACTACCTGATGTTCGATTGATGGTGGTAATCAGATCGAGGCAATAGATTGATCTTCTTCTCATGTTCTTTTTTCCTGCTCTCCTATTTCTTTTCACCACTCTCTTTCATCTACTATTACTACTACTACGACTCGGGCATCATTGAGTGGCTAATTTAATTGAATTCCGTCATTTTGAGCGTGTGAAGGTCAACAAAACAAGTAAATCAATTCACTACCACGAAATAATTTTCTTTCCCCCTGTCTGCCCTAGAGGTATGGTTATTTCCACTGAATTCCACTGTGAGTGGATGATTGTTCATGCCAGTGTGATCTACAAATCAAAGTCATCGATTTCACACTCATTTTTCATCATGGGCACCATAAGAAAGCTTCCAACATTATTATTACGGTTGGAATCAAATTCATTTTGTCAATAATCATCTCTCAAGGAAGGACTCTATCACATCAATATGAGCAAGAAATCACAATCTTGGCGATATCGCGACAAAAAATGTTCTTTGTTTCTTTTTTCTCATAATACATTCATGCTACGTATTCCAATGATCTTCTGATGATCAGAATATATTCTGTTCCATTGAACTACTATTTCTTTCATTCATAATTAAGCTATCTGTATTTTATTGAGAGAACTGCAAAACTCTTTTGGGAAATTCTTTTTGCACACCACATTCCATAGACATAGATAGACAATGGACAATGGATCATTCGTTGTGAATAGTTTTTTCTTGACATACAATCGTCATGAAGTTAATATTATTCGAGATCATAAGGGATGTCCCTCTCAGAGGTGATCAGTTGGCAATTATCAGATTTTTTCATCAGGTTATACTTGAAATGATTGAAAATTGTGTATTTAGAGCCAATGGTCATAATGACAAGGTGATCAATTGATAATCAATGGGAAACATTCGTCGAGTGTGGGAAGAATGCAAATGAAGGGCAATACAATGAGCAAAAGTATGTTCGTTCCTTGATTTTTCACTGATCTGATTTCCTTCAGACTTTCCAGATACTCTCAAAAGCTTTCCATTGACCCTCACAAAGCTCATAGCTCAATCGACTATCAATCTCCTTGGACATCATGAGATTGCAAGTATCTTGATTCATGAAACAATATCGACAAAAACGCTACCATAATTACAAAGATGAATTAACTTACAAGTACCATGTACCATGTTCTAAGCATTACTTTGCTGTAGGCGATGATACTATTTCACAGTATTAGCCACGAATAACAGAGATGGACAATGCTCATTCCTGAATCAAACTTATTTGTAAGCTTGTTAACGAATGCTGTTAGACATCATCGACCCATCACACATCGTATAATTTCAATCATCCATGATTAACATGCGATATATGATGGTAAGTGTTATTTGTAAGTAAGTAAGACAAACGTGGACACGCTTTGAGATCCAACCTTTCTCGCCATGATTTCACCATCATTGTGGCCACTGGAGAGATAATTTTGAGGAGATTTGACTGAAAACTTTTCACACTCTATTAAAGCTTCTTAACCTTCTCCATCACCTGAATCCTGCCGCCCAAACATCCCTGAAACACTTGAAAGAATTTCCATATTATATTCCACTGTTCTGGAGATCATACGTTGCGCATCTCCTATCAAAGTTTGAGTGTGGGCCATCACATCAGTGATGGGATCATCTTGCTTCTTGATGGTTTCCACCGTCATTCGGTGAGAAGATTCCTTCATACTATGGAGCATATCTTCCAGTATGCCTTGTGATAATTTTGCCGATAATTTTGTCTCTCTAAGTGATCTTTTGGCTGCCTTCGTAGCATCGCTAGCTTTTTCAATAGTCCGTCTGTATGTTGCTGGGGATATTGTTTCGTTTGAATTACGTATGGCTTGTGAAGCCTCTTCTGACAGTATCGTTGCGTTATCGGCTGCTCTAATTGCCTGTTTTGCTGAACTTTTTGACACTCTAATGAGTAGAATGAGAGGAATCAAATAAACAATGACCGAATAAAATTGGATCAAATGAAATTCTCTCTTGGAATACTTACTCTAGACTTTTTTTAATAGACTCTCTTGTCCTAATATCATCGTCCATTGTTTTGAGAGACTCTTCCGATTTATTCACAATGATCATAGCTTTTGATGCTAATTGCTTAGCATTAGTGGCAAGCATTACAGCTGTGTCGACTGTAGATGATGAGATGGATATTAATTGTCTGGGTTGGTGAAAAATCCATCTTATTGATCAGTGATGCTGCATCTTAATGATGGCCTATTATCCTAAGTAATAGTCGAGTTTATTAAGCACGAATGGATCGCGTCATTGTACGCTATATTTGGCTAGTGATTTTGGTTACATATTCTCAACCTAATAGAAGTTCATTGGGAATAGAAAATAACCAACCTGCTTTTTTTGCTTCCTCTTGTAAATTTGTATGATTATTATTTGTATAATTTGTAGGATTCTCTCTCAATTCTTTCGATTCTTTCGAATCACTGGTTGCTTTCGATTCCTTCGTGTCCTTGGATTCTTGTTTCGAACTGTCCTGAAAGATAATTAACAGAAAAATTTCGTCTATTAAACTTATCTCATTGGATGACTTCCGCTTCTAAATCAAATTCTTCTCCTTATTTTTCGATTTTCTTATTTTCTAAGGGTGAGAAAAACCACTTGACTAAATGATTATCTCTCTTAATCTGATTCGATTGGATTTTGTAACTCTAGCGTGATTCATCAAGGAAAAGGTAAATGAGACTATGCTGAATAACCGAAAATAGAAGCTCTTATCACTTTGACGAATTATTTTGATTTGAATTTGATTTTTTTCTGCTGTGGCAAATATTGGCATAGACATGCTTCTATGTGAGTTTCAAGAAACATGCCTCGTGATATACTCTCACTAGAATAGAACAATAATCATTCTAAAAGAGAGTAAACATACCGTAGATACGGCATTTGATTCGATTTTTGTGCTTGGGGTAATCAACAAAATCAGACATAGTATATGGTTCATCACGAAAATCAGCCAAAAGAATATGTTTTCTTTTCTTGTCGGTCCTTTGGTTGAATTAATTGATTCTGTTCACCGTTATTTCGAATGTAAGAAAAATTTTCTAGGATGATTGCGAGGAACCATGTACTCACTTCTTTTAAATATACATCGGAGAATAAAATCTTTTTGAAAAATCAATATCAACTAATTGATCTTTCTTCATTTTTCATCTGGAAATCCTCAGCTGAGGGGAGAAATAATCTAGACTTGTTAGTTGGAGAAACAGCAAGAAACTGCCTGCATTTTTGTAAGTGAAAATAAGAGTCAAGATCAATGGAATTAAATCATATTCTTCATGAAACCTCCGAATTTTAGATCCCTTCTCTGGGTGATGAAGGCTATCCCATTGATTTTATCACAATTTATGGACACTCATTTTCATTACACAAGAATAGGTGTTCTGGTGTCATATTGCGATGACTGTTACATTAGTATCAGCATAAATTAGTTGAAGTTGACTGCCTACTTATTTTACCTTATGCATGTGTACTCGCACTACCAGAGACGCTATTCTTTGAGGAATGAATTTCTTGCTAATAGATTTTTCATCAAATCAAATTGAAAAAATATATGACTAAATTATTTTTTGTGAGTGTCTACCATTTTCCCGAAAGTTTAGGATGAACCTTTAAAAAGTTCTTATATAATTGGAGAAATCTTCGAGGCTCTTGTCAAAGACAAAAACTTGCTCTCTCTCTCTCTCTCTCTCTCTCTCTCTCTCTCTCTCTCTCTCTCTCTCTCTCTCTCATTGAGTGAATTATTAGAAAAGCTTGTTAAACTTCAATTGAATGGATATTGGATTATTTTTCAAAAAGTTCCATCACCTTCAACCAGCACCCCCAATCAACCTCTCAGACACGTTCGGTTGGGATGATGAATAGTTTTCTAACACTCAATGGATGAGTTCCTCGAAAATTTTTGACTCTTGTTTGACTCACTTTAATTTTCTCATGCAATTGGAATGTCAAGAAAATTAGTGATTCATAAAGCATTACCAATGAATTCTATTCCACTTCCCTACATATTAACGTTACAGTGGCAGCTTATTGACATTGATCATTCCAAAAGAAACTTTAGTAATTGTAACTCTGTAGATACTAATTGATTCCTCATTTTCTATCGGCAAGGAGAGCTCCTCGAATAAGAGAGAGAACAAGATATATTTCCGCATATAATATCCATCTCACATGATGGAATACATGATGAAAATTTCATCATGAAATGGTCTAGAGGGCGCATTTCGAAAGCTCATCGAAAAAAAAAGGAAAAATATTCTACTTTTTCATTCGAAAACAAAACAAAACAAAAAACATTGCATCACTTCGTTCTCAAATATGTTCATTTTGATATTATGTTACAAAGTTTTTATATATATTGTGTGTGTTCAGAATGTTAAAGTTTGAAAAATGTTAAAACAAAGATGGAAGACTGACAAAGCTAGTTAACAACAGTCATCTTGAACATCCCTGTTGATGAGGAAAAAAGTTATTTTATTTACTGGAAGATCGCTCGCTTGTTCACTCTTGTGTTCGAGCCCAAGTTCAAGCCCGTTAATTTTTCTCAAATCATCTCCGATCTGAAAATCCAAAAATTTCACCCCTAAAAGCTTCAAATTAGCAAAGTTCAGACGCTCCTGGATCACTCCACCTCACCGCTTGCTATACACATTGATAAGGTCACAGGAGGCCATAGAGGCCAATGTATTAGGACTTGCCTGAGAAAAGTGCGCTTCACTGTCAGATTATTTTTTATATAAAGATAAGATAAGATTCACAAATAATTACGATTTCAAGTGGGAACAGGCAATCTTTGCTGATTAATAGAAGGGCTCAAAAAGTGGAAAGCTTCACTTTTATCAACAATCACTCTGCTTTGTGATAAATATATGTATTTGGTGAAGTTCATATCATCTCTCCATGATCACGCCATGAGCTAACAAGCTACACTTTTATTAGATTAATTTTTTTCTCTCTCTTTGTATGGATGTACATTTCCATTGTTGTTGACTCTTCATCCCGACAAAGAGGAGCTGTTACTACTACTTACTACTTGGGTTAACTACTATTTTATTGTAAAATTTGATCTTGTGATCTCTGTTGAATCAATCATGCTAAAGACAATTTTGTTACTATTTTTCACCTTACCTGTACTGGCCCACGGATCAGGATGTAACTTCAAATCACAATGTGGCTCCAAATCTACTGTGGCCGGCCTTTTACCTGTTCCTTGTGTTGACAATTCTCCACCAAAGCGTGTAAACAATCAGACTTTACTTGATCGACTGGGAGTTTTGTGTCCACAATTGACATTGGATGGTGATCTGTGTTGTCTGGAGGATCAAATCGATGATTTCATATCTCAAATGCACACACCAAGAGACCTTCTCGGTCGATGTCCATCCTGTTTTGCTAATTTTGCCAATTTCTTCTGTCAAATGACCTGTTCACCTATTCAATCTCAGTTCACAGCTGTTACCAAAATTAACCAGACAAGCAATGGGATAGTTGAAATAAATTATGCTGTTAAAGAGTTGGATGTAGAAAGATTTTTCAACTCATGTGCGAATGTACCTAATTTTAAACAAATTTTCGGGCAAAACGGTCATGAAGCCCTTAAACTAATTTCACAGAACTCACCTTTCACCATTGATTGGATCTACTATCCGCCCACAATTGCTGATGAAAAACTGGCTCCTTTCGATTCTAAATTTTATGAGTGTTCAGATTCACCAGGAGGAAAGCTCAAACCATGTTCATGTGCTGATTGTCCACAAGTTTGTAAACCTTTGCCTCCACCTCAAGAGCCTACTGAGTTCAAAATTTTCGGTCTTGATGGTATTGTCATTGTGATGAGTATTCTTTTCGTGATCTCAGCAACGCTTGTGGTTTTTCTGTTCTATCGATACGATCGATTGGAACAAACTGATGAAGGTAAATAATACACATTCCTCTCTTATCTTTTGATTTGAGTTTATTATCAATATTAGCCAATTTTTGATTGAATTGCTCTAAAATGGCTCATTTCTCTAATTCAATCTCTTCTGATGATACAATTCGACATTCAGGCTTCACCTATATTAGACCGACCTCTGCCCCAGCACGTATGATCTTATTTGTGGACACTTTCGTTTATGTCGCGCTTTTCACCTTGTCTTGTTTTATTCCCTGAAATTCTCATGCAATCCTATGACTTATTTGGTATTCCATATATTTTTCTCTCCAGAACGTGAGCAATTGCAATGTGAAACGCCATCAAGTTCTCATTCCTCCAAGTTCAGTCGTTGTGGAGCCAATTTCGAGGAATTTCTTGAAGAAAGTTTTTCCAAATGGACTCAATTGATGTTAAAGTATCCATTAATAGTTTTGGTAATTGTAGTATCTCTTACTGTGGTAAGTTTTTTCCCGATCAAGAACATACGAATTACCACCGATCCTGTTGAGTTATGGAGTGCGCCAACAAGTAAAGCGAGAGTTCAGAAAGATTTTTTCGATACCAACTTCGCGCCATTTTATCGTACTTCACAAGTGATCATCAGAAACATTAATGAAACTTCATTCAACTATGAATTCAACAACGAAACTTACGCTATCAGCTCAATTTTTGAACAAAATTTTTTCACGAATGTCCTCAAGTTGGAAAATGAAATTCTTGCACTCAAAGCCCCTGACTCAGACATTGGTCTCAAGGATGTATGCTTTGATCCCTTGAATAATGGGCAATGTGTTGTACAAAGTCCAGTCCAGTGGTTTCAGGGCAACTTGAGTAAACTAGAGCTCACAGATTCTACTGCTAGTTACACTTACCTTAATCACATTAAGGCTTGTTTGAATTCTCCTTACTCAGTTAATGATGGTTTAAGCTTCAGTCTTCCATGTTTGGCCAATTATGGTGGCCCAGCTTTCCCTAATGTTGCTCTTGGAGGCTTTGAGATTGAAAAAACTGGAAATCCATCTGATTCAGAGCTTTTCAAGTCTAGTCGTGCGATCATCACAATTTTGATTAATAATCACAAGAATCCAAAAGAAAATGAAGCTGCTATGAAATGGGAAGCTGAATTTATACATTTTATGCAGAATCTGAACAGGACAGAATATGGTGATATGGATGTGTCATTCTTCTCAGAGGTAAAATATTTATTCGAATTCGAATTTTGGTGAATTGAGAATAATTCTCTTTCTTCTTTAGCGTTCCATCGAGGATGAACTTGATAGACAAAGTGTCTCTGATATTTCAACCATTGTGATCAGTTATCTTGTAATGTTCGCTTACGTCTCACTTTCACTTGGAAAGATTTCTACACAATCAAGATTTTTCGTTGATTCCAAAATATCTCTTGGTCTGATTGGAGTTATAATTGTATTGGCTAGTGTCTTCTCTTCAATCGGGATCATGACATTGCTTGGCTTTAACCTTACTCTAATCATTATGGAAGTGCTTCCTTTCCTTGTCTTAGCTGTTGGTGTTGACAATATTTTTATCCTAGTTCAAGCTCTTCAGGTAAATGTCTCATTTTTTTATTACTATAAAACCAACATCTCATTCTGATTTCACAGAGACATTCGATCAGCAATGCCGGAAATCCAGAGGATGAACTGAGTCATGTTCTCGGTGAAACTGGTCCATCTCTTCTCTTGGCTGTTGTATCTGAGTCCACTTGTTTCTTCCTCGGTGCCTTATCTTCTATGCCCGCTGTGCGTGTTTTTGCTTTAAACGCTGGAATTGCTCTCCTGGTAAACTTCTTACTCCAGATAACGGTCTTCGTTGTACTCCTAAACTATGACATGAAAAGGCAACGTAGTGAGCGTTATGATATTTTTTGTTGTTTCTCCTCCCAAAAAGATGAAACTAGTCAATCTGAGATCATCACAAATAGTTTTCTTCATCGTGCTTTCAAAGATCTCTATGCACCTTGGTTGATGAGGAATAAAGTTCGGGCTTCTCTTCTCATCGTCTTTCTTGCCTGGTTTTGTGTCTCCATAGCCACTCTAAACAAAATAGAGGTTGGTTTAGACCAGGAACTCTCGATGCCACATGATTCATATGTACTGAAATACTTCAAGAGTCAAAAACAAGATTTACGTGTTGGACCGCCTGTTTTTTTCGTTATTGATGGTGTCTATGATTTCTCCAAAATTGACGATCAGTCCATGATATGTGGATCGAGTGATTGTAATGAAAGATCATTGGTCAATTATCTCACCCAAGAGAGCAGACATCCTGTATCGTCTCATGTTCTTTCTCCTATTGCATCATGGCTTGATGATTATATTGCATGGGCAAGTAGTGGTGAATGTTGCTACGAGAATGCAACAGGCCATTTTTGTCCTTCTTCTGGTGATAGAACATCTTGTACTGCCTGTGCAATTTTGGATACTGATGATCACATCATTCCCGAGGTTTTTTATAAATATCTCACTTTTTTCCTTGAAGATATTCCTAATCCTAAGTGTCCTAAAGGAGGTCGTTCACAGTTCAGTAGTGCTGTGAAAAGAGATACAAATAATACCAAAGTAACGACAAGCTATCTGATGGCGTATCACACTGTTCTACAGAACTCAAAAGATTTCATTGATGCCTATAAAAGTGGTACATATTTATCAGAAAATATGGACATTGTTCTCAAGAAGCAGCAAGCTTCTGATCAAGTTTCTGTGTTTCCATATAGTTTATTTTATATTTTTTATGAACAATATCTGACTCTCTATGAAGATATCGTCATCAATCTATCTCTTTCCCTTTTAGCGATTTTTGTTGTGACCTTCATGTTTTTTGGATTCGCTTTACGAGCTGCTCTACTCGTGATTTTGACCATATCTTGCATAATCATCAACGTTATGGGAATGATGTACTGGTGGAATATTCCTCTGAATGCCCTCACACTGGTCAATTTAGTCATGGCATCCGGTATATCAGTCGAATTTTGTTCCCACATCATCCACGCCTATGAACGAAGCAGCCGACCAAATCGAATCATGAGAGCACAAGAGGCTCTAGAAACAAAAGGCTCTTCAGTATTTTCTGGGATAACTCTCACCAAATTCGCTGGTATTGCTGTGTTAGGAATGGCGACTTCACAAATTTTTGTAGTTTTTTACTTCCGAATGTATCTTGGCATTGTTTTAATTGGAGCCGCTCATGGCCTTGTGTTTTTACCCGTCCTTTTAAGTGTACTTGGAGGCAAAGCACGACTCGTGAAAAAAGACACCACCAAAGAATGAATGCTATCAAATTTTCCATCCCATTAACATCCAGAAAAATGATGGATAACAATTTTTTTTGTTTAACTCTTTAACTCTTAATAATAAAACTTTTAAAAGCTTGGAATCGCAACCAAAAGTGTTGATATCGCAGTCATGATAGTTGAAGCAATGTTTGGAGTGATGATGAACATATCCCAAAACGTGAAACCAGTATCTTTTCGAGCAATCCGATCAAGGAAAAATTGAGCCTATGGACGTTTCAAATGTTAATTGATTAATTATCTTACTTGAGAGGAAAAATATTCCCCAATAAGGTCATGTACACAATGGTTTTGAATTTCTTTTGAATAAGTTTACTCACCTCAACCTTAAAATCATCTCCTGTTCTCTCGAGTGTGACCAGATATATTTCATCATATGGTGAAGATGCTAATGAATTAACTCGAGTAACACTTCGAGTCAGATAGACAAACGATGGAACGTGCATGGAGAATGTTAAAAATAGTGACACATAGCCTATGAGATTGAATCGAACATAAAAAAGATTGTACAAAATGACCACCATCATTGGCAATAGAATTAAGTAGAAGAAAAATAGATAAATTTTCCAAAAATTATTCATTTTCAGTGTTAAATCGGTAGTTTGACTGTGCATCGATCGATACCTTCGAAGCATCTGTAAATTAATGCATGCTGTTGATACATCTCGTTCTAGCATCACTTTAAGGCAAAGGTATGAAGATCCTATGAATATGCAGGCAACACCCAATTGATAAACAGTGGAAATGAATGCTACCGAATTGACAAGTGTTATAGCTAATGATGATAGGAAAATGAAATGATTCAGTGAACCTCGACTATCAGAGACAGTATTGAGTAATGAGATGAATGATTCCAGCAGCCAAGCTGAGAACACTATTCGTATGATAGTTCTCAGAGTTTTTAATCGCTTTTCGATATAATTTTTAGCTATTGTAGTGTTTGCTAGACCCTTGAGAGAGAAAATTGGATTCAGAGATTATTTTAAGAAATGTGATCAATCCACAAAAATCAAGAGTCACTTACTATTTGATGCCAATCAGCTTCAATTCGATCGATGAAGGAGGGAAAGTTTTTGTTGAAGTAAATGAAGCTCAAAACAAGACACCAAAGATCGAAAAAGAGAAAAATTGACATGGTTGCTGGAGGATTGGAAGAATAGGATGCATTTGATTGATCTGCTCCTGGTAAGAGTGGTGAAAGAGTTTGTCCAACTTCAAAAATAGCAACCGATAAGAAAATGAATCTCATGAACAAAAATCTACTTCGAGATGTTATGTACTTCTCCATTAATGAGATCAAATAATCTTGACCTGCAACTCGACGGAACGAGATACTACTTTTGGGCGGATGAAGAGGCAGTATTCTGGGAGAAAGAGCACGAATTTTCATATTATATAATGGAGAAAACTGGAGAAATTTTTTTGAATTCACAAGTTTGGCCATTTCTTGATCTAGTCTCTGTCGTTTATCAGATTTTAACTTAGGCATGGCTTCTCATTGATTCAATCGCAGAGAAATTAACATCAAAATCAGACACACAATTGAGTAAGAAAAATCGTTCGGAGCACAATGTTGTTTCTTTTGAATGTTTTCCATCGCTTATACAGTGGCGTGACTCATTTCCTTTCAAGCCTTTAAATGTGAAAGGAAGTCAGTCAATATTTGGGAGGAGAAAATTTTCTCCACAAATGCTACACATTTGATACTTCTTATCAAAACCTTGTAGGAGAGTTCGGTGAGCTGATCAAAATATTGATTAAGGTAACAATTCAGAGATATATTCATCCATTCTAGTTTCGAGTGATTTCATTGCAGAACTCTCGTTATGACTATCAGACTTTTTGTTAGATCTCGATTTTTCGGCACCCCGAGCTGTTGATGAAGAAGAGGGCTGGTTAGAAAAATCATCTACATCTGACATCTTCTCCTGCTTGATCTCGATATCCAATGGTAACCTTTCACTTGGGCTCTTTGATGATTCGACTAGCTTACGTTTATGATGATAATTAAGTTTATATGAACAATGTGGACATAACCCTGTGAACCAAAGGCAAAACATACAGAACTTTAATTATCGACATTCATCTTATCATGAAGTATTAACTTACGGATTTTCACGAGTGCATTTTTTTTCTCCCTGTTTTCGATATATGTGAAATTAACCTCCCAACTTTTTAAGCCTTTCTCCTTTTCACAGCTCAGATCAGCACAAACAAACTGGCCTTTACCAGTAACTACTTCTTCATGTGTTCGCCATCTCATAGCAATCTGAACAGAGAAAAAACAGGAAAGAACGGGAGGAAGAAGAGTTAATAAATTAAAAAAATAAGATTCAAATGATTACCACTATTTACCTTATTCTCTTTATATTTACTCAGATCAGATATGCAATATTCTTTGAATAACTTATCGTAATACTTTTTGGCTACCCTTTTCTCCCTGAAATACAAAGAAAAATATCTGAGTAAATGGCTTGAAGCTAAGTGAAGATATGTTTTATGGATGATTGAATTCGAATTCAGTTTGATATACTGGCTATTGGAAAGTTCCTCATCACCACTTACCATGTATCGATCTCTTCCTCTTCTTTCCACAGAAATTTATGATGTTCTCGAAGTACATCTTTATCAGTCTTATCTTTGCTTGTATCCCTCTTTAATAAGCTTGTTGCTCCACTTGAATTGAGCAGATAATTGTTGATGAGCATTTTATGTCTAGTGTACTGTGGAATAAACAAAAAGTTAATCAATTGATTTAACTTATTAGCACAACGTCAAATCATACTTACAGCATCGATGTATGTGTGATTTCGTTTCGGTGTTCGTCCCGAAGGCAGTAATCCTTCAGATTCTAATCGTCTTATTTTGGAAGCTGTCAAAATCCAATCCTCTGAAGACCTATCAAAAAGGAAACATATCAAAACAACAATTAATCCGCGATTCTCATCAAACGAATTCTTTCAGTCATTTCGAAACACGCATACATATCGAGACTTTACTCACCTCTTATCACCCATTTTTAACCAAAAAAAATAAGAAAAAATAAAAAAAATAAATCCTCAATTGACAATGTCCACACAAATGATCACCATCAAATGATGATGATGTAAACAAATCAAACTCGTGCTGTTCATGTTTGTTTACACTTTTTGATGGGGGCTCAAAACATTCACTTTCCCCTCTTCATCAGCTGGCATCTTTCATATTAAACGCACACATTTTCCTATGTGATTTAATCAGCTTCGTGAGTTGGGATTGTTGTTGTTGTTATTTCCACCACCATTTGTGGATGTGATTTTTGTTCATTTTTTTCACTTGATTGTGAATGTGAGTGTGTTTGTGTGTGTGTTTATTCATTAGTTTTTGGTTTCGGTTTATTGCGAAAATATGTCAACAAATCCTATCGAATTGCCTCCACTTCCTGCTTCACTTAAATCAATCACAGGAATTCTCAAGACTGCTTCAGATCTTGAGAAACATGATCCTGCCATTACTTATTGGGTACGCTTTTATGCATGTCAAACTGCTCTTGGTATCGACAAATCATCACCGGAGAGCAAAGGATTCTTGACTAAATTGATGTTCTGGTTAGAGAAGGTAAATCTTAATCTAGTAGGGATTGTTTTCTTTTGACGATCTTTTTCATTTATCTTAATTTGCATTATCATTTCATATCCTAAGGAAAAAGCACTTCGTAAAGGTGAAGAAGCATTCTCAAATGATGTTGTGGCTCACGCCCATATTGAAAACTATGCCATGAAACTTTTCGAAAAAGCTGATAATGATGATCGTACCGGTAAAGCAGGAAAGTGAGTGGCGATTCTGTTTTTACAGATTCCGATAATCTTCAATTGAAACCGATTCTATTTTACTTCTCTCTTTCTTCCACCCAGGAATACTATCAAAATTTTTTATACCTCATCGCAACTTTTCGATACACTTGCTGTGTTCGGAGAACCAAACGAAGAGGTTGTGCAAAAATCAAAGTATGCTAAATGGAGAGCAGCTTATATTTCGAAATGCTTGAAAAATAATGAGACACCTCTTCCACCGCAAGAAGCTGATGGAAGTGAGGAGGAGGCTTCATTACCATCTCTGGAAGCAAAACCACTTGATCCAACAATTGCTACTGGCAATTTACCAGACAATTATCCTGCTCCATCATCGACAATCCCTCCAAGTGGCCCCGGAAATGTGTATCCCAATCAACCGTCCTACCCATCACAATCACCACTAGATCCTTTCTCTCCTCCTCCTCAAATACCTCCAAAGCTACCCTCTATTCCTCCTCAAGCCACTAGGCCTATGACCGGGAATATTGCTCCAGCCTCGACTCCGATCCCTCAATCAGTTAGTCCATCAGCTGGAGTAGCCACAGCCTTGAGTAAGTTATGCTGGTTGATTAATGGACACATTCTTTTCGAGCTTCATTTTTTACTTTATATACTTCATATTCATGAGAATGATCAAAAAAATTTATTTCTTCTTTAGATGGAGCTTCTTTGGATGCAGAAGCCTTAATAAAAGCACAAAAATATTGTAAATATGCTCAAAGTGCCCTCCAATATGAGGATATAACCACAGCAGTCAAAAATATGGAGCTTGCTCTTTCTCTTTTGAAGACTGGTCAATCATGAATCCAATGATGGCACACTATCACCATTCCTAATAATAAATTCATAAGTTATATTCACTTCAAGAGTTTTGCAATCCATTTCTTACTTTAACAATGGAGCGAATTCACTTCGCCCTTTACTATTGACCACAAACGATGATCTATTCTCTATTCTCAGATAAAGTTGGAATTAGTTTACTTCGTCTGACGATAGTCAGTCTCATCAATAATTTACCTGATAGAGTAGGCCGTGGGGTTGGTTTTTGGGTACATCTCATTACACCATAGAAAAGTAGAGTACAAGATGATATGATTGCTGAGAAAACAAGGAGAGTTGTGAAAGGTGTATACTTAACCTTACACTTGTATTTATGCTCCCAAACGTTTACTACATGGCCCATCTGAAATCATAAAAGATATGATATTGGCTTGCAGTCAAACTTCGAATTTGAACCCTAATTTTCAAGTGTAAATCTCTAGATAACTTCATGTTCACAGTTTTCAGATTTTCTTACCAAAAAGCTCAAGTCCAAGCATAGGCCTGTGTCATGCTTCATATAAAGCGAATCGAATGTGTCTCCCAAATCTTTATAAGGTGCATAACATTCAGAACATACGTTTTTGTGAACATTTTTATAACAATCGATTACTTGATCGATTTTCTCCGTGAATATGATCGTGTCATTCGACCTAACGTAAGAGGAATTCGATTCTCGTGGGTAAAAACAGTCTAGAAAAATTTCATGATTAAAAATCAGTGAGAAAGTTGTCTTGAAAGATGAGATGAGATTCATTTTCATCACAATCGAAAGCTACTCATGATAACACAATTAACTTACCATCACAGTAGCCGGATTCCCATATATTCACATTTTGGGCGTAATT
Organism: Brevipalpus yothersi; assembly: GCA_003956705.1. Lineage (NCBI taxonomy): Eukaryota > Metazoa > Arthropoda > Arachnida > Trombidiformes > Tenuipalpidae > Brevipalpus > Brevipalpus yothersi. The sequence goes on from QZCP01000351.1 coordinate 21,475, forward strand.
TCGATCGATTATTCTACGTGAAATAACTGTATGACACTTTTTATCCCTCCACAATGAATCAATCTTGTGATAATAAACTGATAAATTATAATAATTACCGGCACATGAAAGACAAACTCGAAAAGGTTTACTGTTATTCAGATAACATTTCTCAAAAGTTGTCGAAGTTGATATGTATGAAATCAGAACATCTCTACACTCATCGGGCTTATCGTGAAACTTTTTCTTCTTAATATCGAAGAAGCTGAGTAATGCGCTCAAGTCTGATGAAGAATTTGAAATATCTGATGGAGATGACTTTTGGATACTGCCCAAGGTAGACACAAGATGATGATAAGATTCATTGATTGAGGGGGAAAAGTCTTGTGGCTGGAATCCGTTGACAACCGGTAACAAGCTCGTTGAACAGGTGAAAAAAAGTATCAATATGTTGATGACCACAATTTGTAGTGTGTTATATTCCATCTCATCATTGGAAGTTATAACCAGAAAATATCATTGGTGATGATGATAATTATTTTTACCTACGAAACACTTGACACCAAAATAAATAGATAGTATTGCAATTCTGTTGGATAAGTAATTTCTTACATTTTTCTATAGTAATCGTTATTAAGTATTACATTCAATTATTGGTAAATAGAGAGATCAAGAGAAAAAACAAAGAACGATGCATTCATAGATTAGGCCAATCTTTCCATTTCAAACTGATTCACTTCCTCACACAGTCTAGTGAGTCGATTATAATCTTCGATACCTAATTATCTCAACCCATAAACGCCTCACGAGTTTGATTTCAGCAGTTGTACCTCCCCCAACTGTGAGTGAGTCAAATATTCATTTTTTCTCAGAGAGAAAGAAAGAGAAAGAGAGAAAAAGAAAGAAAGAAAGAAAGAGAGAGAGAGAAAGAGAATCAATGATTAGAGCTCAATTTTTCAACTATTACACATGCATCATATAAGACGTTCTCATGTCGAGGGATCAATGGAATGTGGAATAGATAATGGAAGAAGAGTTAAGGAACTTTTTCCGGATGAGGAGAGCTTGCTCCACGTTCCATGGGAAGGTAGTTAGATAAATATTCTTGAGAAAAAATTTCAGTATGCAAATGAATTTTTCTCATAATTGTCGGTGATACTGCTAATAATGGTTTTGCCCTTATGATTGTTCGGCTGTCTGTTTAGCTTCATGTGAGACAAAAATTAGTCATTAAGAAGTACAAAGAGATCATTGTAACTTGCTTAGTGCCTTGCCACTCTACAGATTTTTGAAACAGATAAAATGAGTTAAATTTAGTTGTTGCTACTTTTGAGAAAAGAAAACACTTTCCCAGGCACTTGATTCATTTGCAAAAATATTCTTCATCTGTTCACTTGTCATATTTTTCCAAATTATTTCGATATTCAACACTCTCTGAATTTCGATATGAAGTCTAGAAATTTATTTCTGATTATCTTGATCAAAAGTCTAGTCTTTGTCTCACTGATTTCTTCATCAAAGTGCACCATAATTCGAAGTCCTATATCGTGTCCATCACCATGTAATTGTACCTTGGAAAAATTGGTTCCAGTAAATCTCACCGTTGCAGTTACCTTAGATATTGAATGCCCTCCAGGAGCCAATGTGGATTTACCTGGATTTTTTCTTTCCCGAAATCGTGTATGGAATGCAACCGAGTTCGAAAGTATCCACATCAAACACTTGCCCACTACTGAATTGAAGGAAAACTTTTTTGGTTTTCTCAAACTTCGATACCTTCGCATAGCTGAATCAAATATAACGATGATTCATCCAGATGCATTCAGATCAACTATAAACTTGACTGAATTCAGTCTGATTAACTGTACCTTTGGTGAAAAGCTTGAGAATGGTTCTGAACTTTTCAGTGTGATCAATCGATTCAAGAATATTCGAGTTTTCCGTATATCTGGATGCAATTTGAACAGAGTGATGCCTGATACATTCAGTTCTTCGTTGAATAAACTCGCCATCATAAGGTAGGATTGAATGAATTTCTTAAAATTTATTGATGAATACATCTATCTTGTTTTATCATCAGACTTGACAATAACCAAATCACAGAATTTGGTGATCGAGCTATTTACAATCTCCAAAATTTAACATGGCTTGATTTGGCTGGAAATCGTTTGAAAGAAATCAACAATGAAACCTTCTCGTCGGTTATAAATTCTGATTCGAATAAACCGTTACACATCGATTTGGATAACAATTTACTCACTGGACATAGTTTCAAGGAAGGTTCCTTCTCCAACATCAATCGACCTATGGTACTTCTCATTCGATCCAATAAGATTGAATTTTTACCCGAAAAAGTATTTCGACCACTACTAAAATCTGACTCTTTTCGAGTGTTTCCATCCAAGAACAAGTTCGTCTGTGATTGCAATAATCGATGGATTCTGGTGGAGAAACATATTACCTACCCAACAGCTGATGAAATAGTTTGTGAAGATGGTGGAAGTATCTGGTCGAAAGATCTGGCCGATTTCAGTTACTGTGATCTAACAGTTAACGATGTGAAGGATAGTCTCATGGACTTGGTAGATTTTATGAGCAAATTGAAGCTTCTCTCATCGGCTCATGAGAAACACATACTCTCATTGGTCAAGAATCGGACCGATATCAGTCGACGTTTCGGTTTCTCTTTCCCAATCTGAATCTAGAATTTACACGATTAATCACTAGCCCTTCACTGAAAAAAGTATCGAAGCATTTATAATCAAGCTCACTTATCTCTTCTTGATTATCCAATCATTCGACTCAACCGATTAATGCATCCGCTCAAACTTAAAATCGGAAATGCTCCACTCAAACACGATATTCACTCCGCTTATCAATACGATAAATACATGTAACCTCCAATCCAACGATGATACATCTGGAAAAAAGTTCAAATCAAAATACTGTATGAACTGATTTGTAATGATTTGTAATGAAAAAAAAGGAAAAATTTTCTTCTTCCGCAGGAATTCAGATTATTCACTCAAAATCAGCAACAATTGAATGGATGAAATTTTTTTCACCTCAACCAATCAAAAACGGAATTTCCAGTAAATAAAAATGAAAATGATGGTTAATTTTGATCAGCTATAATTGAAAAATTTGTTAATCGAAATTGATTCAATTTTTATGAGAATCTGTCTCTGTCTCTGTCTCTCTTTCTCATTCTGAATTCGAAGTTCTAGGATGAAGAACTTTTTTACTTTCCAGCCTCAAGTGATCGTCTAAGCTCCGCCCATTTTTTTAGGTTACCCTCTAGTAGCGTACTCTAGTGTATGAGATATACACTAGCCAGCTCGGCCATTTTCATTTGCAAAAATTTTTAGTGTACAGTAAAGTGTATAAGTTGTGTGTGTATATGTGAGAGAGAGTAGTAAAGCTGTGTATAAAGTGATTGAATTGAGAGAGAGAGAGAGAGTAAGAGAGTAAGAGAGAGAGAGAAAAAAAGATGATGAGAGAGAGAGAAAAGTATTACTCTGATCTGATGGTTTAATTAAATTGTTTATAAACATTTAAATGTTATTGGGCTGTATCTCAGGATCTTACCCATTTAATTATGAGTAAGGTAAGTGGTTATGTGTCAATTGTGTGTGTATGCCATGTAGGATCAAATTGATGTGGATGTTTCTGTTCTCTTTCTTTTTCTCTTTCTTCTCTCTATGTGTGTATATATCTTTCTCTTTCTCTTTCTTGTTGTTATGATGCTATGATGCTTTTCCCCTCATCTTTTTTTATTTACTACTACTTATTTTTCTATATATATTGTTCACCTATGTGTCACAAGTGATTTTAAACATTTTTTTTGTATTCATCTTGTATCCAATAGGAATATATTTTCAGCCTTGCCCAACCTGGACAGCCGCCACAGCCTCCTCATGGAAGTCTATCAGCTCCTCATCCATCTGAATTGATGGGCCCTTCATTGATCCCACCAATTCCCACAATACCTTCATTAACACCATCATCACAACTATCGCAGCCTCCTCCTCTTCCTATTCATCCGGCTCATCATCCATCAGCTCATTCATCTCTTGCCTCTCATCCTTCATCTCATCCACCGCAACCAGAGATGCCAGTGCCAACCGATGTATTGAATCAATTAGCATCTTCGGTTCACTTATCTTCCATACAATCACTGGTTGATCTACTGTTAGAGCTACCTTTACCAAGAGAAACATGTCTACCAAGTCAAAATCAACCATTAATAACACCGATTCAAGAGCAACAGCATCTGAGCAATAATATTGAACAAGAGTTGGTGCAACAGCATCATTTGTCTCTTCAACTTTCATCCGGTTTAAGGCAAGCTCGACAACAATTACAAGAGCTTAATTTAAACTGGATTAATGTTCCGGTGAATGAAGGAAATGTTGAATTCTCTCGTCATCAGCAATTGAATTCATATCTCCTATCCTTATTACAACAACAAGATATCTTTGGTCATGATGTAAGATTACCTCCAGTGATACACAAACAGCCAACATCAAATGTTCCCAATGCTATTCCTTCAATGCCACCACAACAGTGTGCTGATCCAACTTTGTCCCTCCAATATCAAAACACTGCCCCCACCTTAGATGGAGACTCACCGACAACGCGACAGGTACATCCCGGTGATACGGGATTACGGCCTGATGCTTCAGTGAAACCCACTAGACGTTCAAATTCGCAATCTTATATGGTCCCATCACCTTCCACAGCATCCCAGTCAACTCCAACAGGTCCTCAGACACGTTCGCATGCATCTCATCAACCTTATTGGAATCCATTTATTAATGAACAACAGCAACAGAAACAACCAAGTACTCCACCATCTGGGTACAATCAACAGCAACCTGTACCTCCCCCTCCACCAACTCCTCAACAGCAACCTTATAATCGGCATCTCAACCAAATGTACAGTAATGATAATAGTAATTCTAATAGCTCATTTCCCGAGATTGGCTCTGCCACACCAGGCACTCCATCTACACCATCTTATCACTCGTCGGTGAGTTTAAAAATTCATCTCAATTTCGATAATTTTCAGTTCGAATTGGATAGTACCATAGAATATGGAAATTTGAAGAGGCATCCATAAAACTTGGTTTTAGATTGCTCATTGCGTCTCATAGTTTAAGACATATAAGTTACACAAACTCTTGACTGCCATTTATTAATGAGATCATAGTGTTCGTTCTGACACTCAGGTTTACCTCTTTTCGTGATATAATCACATTGTCAGTTTCTTTCATTGACTTGAAATTTTTCAAAAATGCTTTCCACTTCGTACTTATTGTCATGCATACAGAAATGAATTGTTGCCATCGAATTTGCCTTCTACGATTATTGCAACAATATAGCTGTAATTCTATTTGGTCATGATACTTGAACTATTCATAATTCGATTACTTTTTCTCTGAATTTTCAGACCAAGGGTAAACCTAGAGCTTACAACGACGTGAGTGGCAAGCAACCATCAGGAACAGTATTGCCTAATACAGATGTGAATAGTGTTCAATCATCATATTCGCCTTCATCTTCTCTGGACACCTTCACATCTCTAGGTGAACGAGTAAAGAAGAGACAACGTAATTGCATGTCAATGACGCCACCAAAAGCTCCTGTTTCTCCAAGTGCAGTAGTTGATTCACGAGCTAGTACCATGGATGATCTTCCATCACCACCTCCTCCCAAGAAAATCTCCAAACATAGTTCATCTCACTCAAAATCCTTCACTAATTCATCATCATCATCATCACACTCAAGAATGTTATCTTCCAGAAGCTCTGGTCCTCCGCTCGAGCAATTTGAATCTATGCTTGACGATCTTTTTAATATTGAATCGTCAAAGAAAAAATCATCCCAAAATGATGAGGCTAGTGATTCTGATTCTGATATTGAAGTTCGCAGAAAATCAAAGAAATCATCTAATGAGGATTCATCCAAGAGATCTCAACTTTTGGATATAACAATCTCCCCTCGTGACCTGATCGATTTTGTGTGCTTAGCAGCTAAACTTAAGAGAACAAATCAAATGCAAAATATATCTGTAGATAAATTAGGCAAACTGCTTAATGTTCTCAGTCAGCAGTTAACTATTCAAACTGCTGGACTTATGAACAAGCGCCGCAAGTCAACTGAAAATGAAGATGGTTATGATGATGAAGATGAAGAGGAAAGTATAGCTAACTCTGCAACTCTGATGTCAAAATTTGAATCATGCTGTGATTGTTGCCTTTTGGCATTGTATATTATGACTTCGAAAGGTAAGGAAAATTTTTTTTTCATTGAATATAATTTTTCTGAAATCAAATCCTCTCTCTTGACACGTTAGGTATGTCGTCTAGAGTTTATTTAGAAGAGTGCATCGAGCAAATTGTTGCCTTTTTGAATACAACCATCCAGCAATATACAACTATTGGAGGTGCACCCTCAGCAAGTCCAAAGAAATCTGGGAAATCACCCAAAAAGACCAATAACTCATCCTTTTCACCATTTTCTGGAGCAAATAGAAAATTACTCTCCAAAATGTATGTTAAATGGAGTGAACTGATCCACAGTCTCGTTGAATTGTTGAATGTACGCTCCGGAACTTTTACCGATACTCTGGTTCTATCCACAACACGAGTTGCTCTTGGAGCTTTCTTCTTGGAAAGTTTGAGCACTCCAGGATCTACTCTGTCCAGCAATGAAATTCAATTGAATGCGATGAAGCTAACATCAGCCATTTTTGCACAATACTCGACTCATCGTGCTCTGCTCATTGAAGAAATTCTCAGTTCAATAGCAAGAGTTTCCACCTGTAAAAGAGGTAACTATCATTATTTTTGAGCCTCTCTCAGGCCTCCTCTGAATATTCTTTTTTTCCACTTTTCAACAGGTCGAGTTTTATACAAAGTTGAAGGTGACGATAAGTCGGGTACATCTATCTCAATGTTCAGTGCATTATTACTTCGACTTATTCAAAGTTTGTTTGTGAATGAAAGAAAGAGGGAAGACAAAAGTGAAATACCTGATGAGACTACTGAAACCAATGATAAAGAGAAAAATAAGAGCCCAGAAAAAGTGAAAGAAATTAAACAAGAGCAAAGCCAAATATTGCGGAAGCAGTATGACTCAGCGCTGCAAATCTCACTCTTCTTCCTCTCAACATTTCTAAAGAAATGCTGTGGTTCCTCATCTGGTGGTTCTTATGATGCTGATTTCAAAGTTATTTTTGAGAATCTTGTTAATGATCTAATGGTCACCCTTTACAAACCCGAATGGCCAGCAGCACAGTTTCTGATAAAAGTTCTGATAACAATTTTTGTTAACCACGTGAAAGTTGCCAGCAAAGGTGAAAAAGGTAAAGGAAAAGGATCATCTGGGTCTGAAGCTTCAAACAATAATATGAAACTTGTCAGTTTGGAGCATCTGGGTGCTATTTGTGCTCGTTATGCAAAAGAGCTGAGCTCTGAGGATAAAACAAAAGTTGACGTTCAAACGCGACTTGGGAGTCTCCTTTATGGTGATGACTTCTCACTGAATCAATCCTCTATCAATGATACATCTGACACTGAGAAGAAAAAAGGTGGTCTCAGTGGAAATGAATCAGGCCAAAGTGGTGATGAAGGTGAAGGGTCATCTAGTAAAACGACCAATAAATTCAGGAAGAAAACGAAAAAGAAAAAGCCTTCATCTGCTAAGAAGAAAAATGATAACATTCTCGATGGAGATAAGTTAACAAAGGAAATGTGGAGACACTTGCTCCGTTATTGTGATGAAGAAAAATTGAGTGATGAAAAGAATCTTCAAACAGCTATCTGGCTCAAAGAATTGGAACGTGAGACGGAAATGCAAATGAAGACTGGTGAAGAAGAGGTAGATAAAGAATCGGTTCGTGAAGCTTGTAGCTCTGAAGTGCGGAGATTTATGAACATTTATCGAACAGCATCCAACCAAAATCCCCATGAAGAAGAGTATCATGTCATCGATTCACGGACTGCTGAGCAGATCATAAGATATATTGATATTTCTACAGCCTACACTCATCGTCTATTTGATTTCTCATTGCTTCACATCATCAACACTTTCTCGGCCACAAGCCTTACGAATATTCGATCTCGTGCAATGAAAGCCTTGTCGACCATTCTGAATAATGCTCCCAAAGACAAAGCAAATTCTCTATTGTCCAGACCAGATCTTCAACGTGCAATTCGTGCATCTCTATTAGATACAAGTACATTGGTGCGTGATTCTACAATCGATTTGGTCGGTAAATATATTCTCAATAGTCAATCAGAGGATTTGATAGATCATTATTATGACATTTTAACGGAACGAATTCTGGACACTGGTGTGTCTGTGCGTAAGAAAGTGATCAAAATACTTAGAGAAATATGTCTCACATATCCATCTTATAAACGTGTGCCTGAGATATGCTCAAGAATAATTCGAAGGATCAATGATGATGGTGAAGGTGTTCGTAAACTTGTCACCGAAACATTTACCTCTATGTGGTTCAAAGAGGAACACGACAAAGATGTGATCCACATGAAAGTTAAATGTATCAATCATGTTGTGGCTACAGTCATAACGGAAAGGATTGGAACCGAATGGCTACATCAACTGTTGACTAATTTATTCAATCCAAATACAGATGGAAAGTTAAAAAATGATGATGATGAAGATAGAGGCCATTTCACTCACCAAATACAACAAGTGATCATCGCATCTTCCCAAATTATCGATGTGCTCGTGAGTGATGTGCTTTGTGGCCCTAATTCAGATGATAACAACAAGAAGAGTGTATGTTTTGCCACCATGACCACGATATGGCTTTTCAGCAAAGTTTGTCCTCAACTTCTGGTCAATCATATATGCATCCTTCAACCCTATTTATCGGTAAAAATTTCGAGTGAACTTGATTCACGAATCTTAGTTCGCGCTGTTCAGACTATCGAGCATGTATTACCAAAACTAACAAACCCTTCGGATACAATTTTGACTAGCTTGGAGGAAAGTTTGACCAAAAATATATTGCAAAGTAATCCTCAGGTGCTAGTAGTTTGTGTCTCTTGTCTAAGCTCTCTTATTCACAAGCATACCAATAACAAGTTACTTGCTCAAGAGATATTCAAAAGATTCTTCACCGTATTGGATCAATTGATGAAGTTTCCTTCCAACCAAATCAACACTCAACAGATTCGTCCAAGACTATTGCGTGCACTATACACATGTGGTCTTTTCGTTAAGCACTTTGAATTTTTGGAGGAGAAAAAGCAGCTCTATGATCTTTTTGTTAATTTTGTCACACTGAATATGCCATCATCTGAAAATGATTACAAGATTGGTGATACTGAAGTAATCATGAAAGCTCTGGATGGCTTAGGCTTTATGTTTGAAAGAAATCCTGCTTTCACTCTTGAAAGTAAAACCAGAAATATCTACAAAGAGGTTCTTGGAGCTGCTACAAACATAGCCGAAACACCAGAGCTAAGAATTTATCAGGAAAAAACGATGACGGCTGTGCTTGAAAATCTTATCCATTATTTATCTGGTGAACTTAACGCAGAAATATCTCAAACATTTGATTGGTCAAAGGAAAATTTGAAAACTATGACATCTGAGGATACCGAAGAAGGTGACCCAAATTCAATTCAATCATCTATTATTCAAACCTACTTGCCGGACATCTTGAAGTGCACCTTATGTCCTCTCGTGTCAGTCAGGAAGGCCGCTGTCAATCTAATCAACATCATTCATAAAGGTGGAATTGTACATCCCTTGCAGCTGGTTCCCTACCTGATTGCTATGTCATCTGATGATGATATGAGTATTCGTTCCCGCGCTGACAGTGTTTTGCATGAAATTGAAAGAAAATATCATGGATATGTGTCGATGAAATCTAAACAAGGTGTACTCCTCTCGTATCAACTACATTCCAACTCAGGAAGACGAGGATATCGTGTGGAAAATGTTTTACAATCTATCAGCACAAATGTCTCCTCACAGAACAGCTCTCAATCAGCTTCAGAAGATCAACTCATTACTGGTAGATTATCGACTCTCTACAGTGTGATCTCAAGTAGCCGCCAGTCTCGTCGTGCTTTCGTTGATCGTCTATTGACTTTCTTGAATACCAACCAAGATCTTGCTACTCTGTTTCCTTACGACCCTATGAGTGCCAACACCACAGAGCTATTTGAACGTGAAAATTTATTCCACAATCTAGCACCTCTTCAACAATACATCATGGACAATGTTATCTGGCTTCCATATTCCGTTCTCGATGAGCCATTCTATATCCTTAGTCAACTTGAAGTCAGTATAAGTGTATCTGGTAGTCACGTTCAGGCTACTTTCCGCGATATACTTAACTTTCAAGATGATTATGAAGATGAGGATGAGGAAGGTAATCCTAGATTTATTAGCCAAGATGGTAGTCAATCTTCTGCAACATCATCTGCAACAACCACTCCTATCAAATCTGATAGTTCCATGTCAATCACAGCCAATGGAAGTGAAAATGGAAAGTTTGATGAGAATGGTGAATCTCTCATGAACTCCTCGCAGGCTTCTTCAAATTGCTTCCAAGAAGTTGGTGAACAAAAGGGTGACATCACATTTGATGACTTCCGAAAGCCAGAAAATTGTATTGGACAGGAAAATAATACAACCATAAACAGCAATAACGGTAATATCAGCAATCATCGAATGTATATATCTTCTAGTGCAGTGGCTGAATTGGTAAAGTCTTTGCGAGAGTTTTATATGCTCTGTTGGTGTAAGCAAATGATAAGAGAATTGTATTCGGTCACCGATGTAAAATTCCAAGATTATTCTCCAAATGAAAACCAAAAAGTCTGGGACAAGCAAATGCATAGGAGAGCTGTGAGTATACGTCCCTTTATCTTGATGAGAAATTTTTCTTGTATGAGTCTAATCAATGAATTTTCCTTTCACAACTAGATTGACGTGAGAATTCTCGACAGTCTCATGAGGTATCCAGAAGTCAAAATCAAAGTGGACGAACCACCAAATGAGCATGCTATTCGTGCTGAATTTAGGCGGTTCAAGAATCTTCAAATCACTGGTCTCGATAATTCTTGTAAAAACGTCGCCGATATTATGAAACATCCATCTTACAAAGATAAGAAAGAGATCTCTAGAGAGAAAGACCGAGAGATCCATTACGAACGAGATCAAGAATCAATGTCCAATGAACATCCCTCGGAGAACCACGAAGGATCACCCTCATCATTTAATCTACCAGCGGATTTACCGAAAGAAATGAAAGAGAAAATGATTGAACAGATTAAGATGTCCGATTGTCAAGTTAGGCTGGTGGATATTAATTCGATGAGTGATGAGATGAGTCTTAACTCCTCTCTCACAAATGAGAATGATGGAGAAGCAAGATCAAGTTTGAGAATGACCATTTCTACATCAGCAATTAATTCTCATAGATCCGAAAAGAGTTCTAGTTCAAGTAAGAAAAAGAAAAAGAAACACAAAAGAGCATCGTCTCCATAGTACTTTTTGTGATATGTATTCGCCTGGGCGAATGTTAAGTGAATGTTAAATAAGAAAGTATCTGAATTCACCTCTAGCCTACCTCTTCTACCGAATTCTGCCATTCTAGGGAGTAGCAGAGGAACTGAACGATGATACGCTATCTATTCTCTCTCTCGACAATAGTATCAACTATGAATTTGCCAAGAGATCATTACTTCCATGGTTGAAACAAAGCATTTATTGGTCAGATGATTAAAGAATCATATTCAGAGAAGTGAACCCACCTCTTCATCATCATCCATCTGCCTGAGTCTCTCTTTGATGTAAATCAAGATGTTCATTATTTGAGCCTTAGAGTCAAGGGAAGATGTAAAGTTTATGAATCTGCTCCACCACGTGGGAGGAATGATGTATAATTTAAAAACATAGAGATGTGAATCACATAAATATGTAACAAATCAATCAAATTTTATCTCACTAATCACTTTTTCTATTTATTCATTCGAAATCAATGTAAATTCCATTTGAACAGAGGTAAATACAGATTCGTATTCGTTTCCTATGAAATTGTTGTTCTCTTGTTCTTTTTTGTTCTTAAAAACTACAAAACTTCAGCTCACTACATACTCAAGGAAAACACTTGGACAAGGCCCTAAGTAATCTCATGATCATCTTGATCATATATTTCACACCTCATTCGTAATAGAAAGTAGGAAGCTTGTCAAAAGTGATAATCGAAAATTTATCGAAAGAGAAAACTTTTCAACGATTCGATTGGATGATACAGACATCAACGCAAGGTGTCCCAAGTGTGCATGTTGTGTTTACATTTAAAAGTTTCGTGCGCTTTTTCAACTTGAACTTTAAATCATTTTCGTTTAAGTTGAGTGAACCTTGAACTTCCTTGTTTTGTTTGGTTTACTTTTCGTTCAATTTTGATGTTGATTAGTTTTATTTTGTTATAGAAAAATAGACAGAGATACAGTTCTTTAATCATGGCTTTACGTAATTTGGTTAATAAAGAGTGTGGCGGTAACAATCCAGTGATAGACGTAGCCCAACAATTCACCACCAATCGAGTAAGTTTCTCTCTCTTATCTTTGATTTAAAATCTTTCACCATTAACACTTACCATTTCATTGTGTGAACCCAATGACCTCAATTTGATAAATGTCTTCTGAATTTCTATTCTAAACAGCTAGATCCTAGTTGGCAGCATGATGAATCCAAGAAAGCTTCTCACCAAGTTGAGCTCGCCTCTGGCTCTTCGGCATTTCACATGGGCACCATTTTGCAAAGTCTTGAACATTCTACCGCCTCGAGCACTCAACAGAGTTGCCCTCTTGTTCAGGCAACCTTTCAAGGTCCAATTTCAGCTCCTCAACAGCAAGCCTCTCAAAGTCATCAACAGTCAACCCGATCAAATCAGTCCCAGATGACATATTCTCACAAGCCTTTCGATTTTCAAGCCCCTCCAATGATGCCTTTCAATGCTCCTCCTCCAATGTCCATAGTCCACCATCAGTCACCATACATGATGCATGGAGTATCCAACACCATGGGACCAATGAATGTTCAAATGCCCCAACAGAGTAGCAAAACTCCTGCTGATTTTTTAGATGATTTCCATAGAGCTGAAAAGGCAAGAGAAAGACAAGATAAGATGCGTGAATCATTTGATGTCGCTTCTTTTCCTCAGGAAGCCCGAGAGTTTATTGAACAGGCCAAAAATGATAAGCAAATTAGCAATTCGGATTTTGCCAGTTTCATCGAAAAGATTGCCAATGGAGAAATTCAGGTCACCGAAGATGGTCAATTGATCGTTGACATGACGGAAAGTGAAAAATGGGCCGAAGAATTCGCAACAGCTGATGCTAAATCTCCCCAAACCGTTGATTTAGAGGAACAAAAAGCGCCAGTCAAGCCAGTCGAAGTTGAGCAACCAACCAATTATTTTCCACCGACTCCTGCCGAAAAACATGAATATACTTATGAATTTTCAAAAGACAATCCTCATACCGAAGTTGACAACCCTTTCGAAGAGGGTCTCAAAAAGCTTGAGGCTGGAGATATACCATCAGCAGTTCTCTTCTTCGAGGCTGCCGTTCAAAAAGATACATCAGAGTATCTCTATTGGCAGTATTTGGGTACCACTCAGGCACAAAATGAACACGATGATCAAGCGATTAGGGCTCTTGAAGAGTGTGTTAAACTGAAACCAGATAATTTAGTTGGTTTGATGACTTTGGCGGCCAGTTTTGCGAATAAAAATCGAGGTCAAGATGCAGCTATATATCTATCAAAGTGGCTTAATGCCAATCCGAAATATAGCTTTCCATTGGTTGAATCCAACGCTTCAGTGAGATCATTCGATTTACTAGATAAAGTTCGAGATTTGTTTCTTCAAGCCGCAAGACAGCAACCCAATCCTCCTGATGCTGATGTACAATGTGGCTTGGGTATTTTGTTCAATTGTGTTGGAGACTTCAGTAAAGCGGTAGATTGCTTTCGAGCTGCCCTCGTTGTGAGGCCAAATGATGCCTCTCTATGGAATCGACTTGGTGCCTCATATGCAAACGGCGACCATCCTCAAGGAGCCATTGATTCCTATGAAAGAGCCTTGCAAATATCTCCAGGTTATCTGAGATGTAGAGCTAACTTAGGCATAACTTGTATTAATCAACGAAAATATGAAGAAGCTATGGTCCACTTTCTTACTGTACTCAATATTCAAAATGCTGGTCGAGGAAAATCAGGCCAATCGGCAGGCAAGCAAAGTATGTCCCATCATCTTTGGACCAACGTTCGTATGGTTCTAGGCCTGTTAAATAAGCAAGATCTTTATCGATGTGTCACTGAGCGAGATTTGGATTCTCTCAACACACATTTTGGAGTCTCTCCATCTGATCTCATTCATCAGACTCCTGATACTTCAAGTCGAATGGAAGAATCCAGTTAACCAGAATTTTTCTTATTTTTTTCATTGGAGAGTCTCATAAAGCCTTTGAACTTTTTCGAGGCTTCACAATTTTCAAAACTTGATGTGATTTTTCTACTCGATCTGATCAACCAAATAAAGTTCATATCTTTTATCTAAATCAATGACCAATTTTTCATTAATATTTCTGAATTCATTTCTGAAGGTCAATCGGGGTCTTCAGAGGTTTTCGTATCGTCTCTGAATTGTAATAATGAAGATCTTTTATAAATACACACGAAAATTACAAATGATGGCAGAATTCAATTGTTTCCATTACCTATTGACAAGTATTTCAATTGATCTCCTCAATCATTTAATCTTTATTAACTTTCATTGAGAAAACAAATTGCCCATCTCATCCGTTGACAGTTTGATGTATTCAAACATTTTGGAGACAATTCCAGCTAATTTTCTGGAGAAATTGTCTGCATAGAGGATTAATTTGGATCTAAGAATGAACAGAATTCTTGGCTTCATGTGATACTGTTGTTCTATTCTCATTCATGATAAGAGTAATGGACTCAACAGTAAGTGTTTTGCATGAATAATTGAAATAGAGATTAGTATACCTTGCTTGATTACACATCATTGAAAATGTTCACTGGAAAATGGGGTCCTCAACCCTATAGGCATCCACAATGAATGAATGTATGGAACTTTTTCCGCATCCGTTTTCATGGAAATCATGTATGAACAACTAGCTCAATGACAATATGTTTGCATTTATTATCAGCCATCATGAGAGCTGAAAATAAATCATATTGCACAAAGAGGAATGCATTATACCGAATCAATGTTCACTCAAAGTGTTCCCTACAAAATAATTGGCCTTCCGCTCCTAGATGATTGGCCTAGTAAGAAGGTTCAACGGACAATATTTGCAATGGACCAGCATTTCTTGGAATTTCTTCCCTACATCTCATCGATTAAGAGTGGACACTTCATACAGTGCATACAGTGAATGCTCAAATCTTATTCCTCTGTGCCTGTGTGTATGTGTCCTCTGACATTCCAAATATCATCCTGGCCTCTGTTTACCATAGACATCACTTAGAGATGATAATATAAGGTTTATTTTCTCACTTAACTTGGCCTCTTTTATCCATCTCATATATATAGATATTTGTTCATCAATTCATTCTCCAAATTCGATGCCATTCTCTTCGGGCATTCGTTCGATAGAATTCAATCAAACAAAACCATTGGCCATATTGTCTACACTGATGAATGCAGTAATTGCTAATTGAAGAAGAAACCTTCGGTCAAAATGATTGAGCCTCAGAAATTCAGAAAAGTCTACAATTTGAGAAAGATCTGTCAATTTCATGAAACTTTTGAGGTAGATAATTGAATGGTGGAAGAAGAACAAAATCCACAAATTTTATTGAAAAGGTGAGAACCCTCAACATACATTGTAATAGCAATCAAAATTAAACTGAACTTAATATCCATCATGGAGCTCCCCTGAATTTGACACTGATTTATGGAGTATAGCTTTTGATTCATGCTCTCTACAATTTATCAGTAAAATTCACCCAGAGAGCGACTGAAGTATGCGTTATTATTTCTGTATTCCTGTATTCCTGTATTCATCATGATTGTCAAATTGGGACCAAAAAAGATTGTCTAAAATACTTGCATACTATTTTCACGATTGAATACTTTATGTTTGCATCTCTTGCCTGTTATAATTCCATTCCATAATCTGAATATCTGAATGGAAAAGAAAAAAATGAAACAATAAAAAACTCATGTGTCTGCTATTTCTTTCTCTCAACCTTCTCTAATATGATTTGCAACCAAATGATTTAATAAACAGGAGCCAAAAAGAGAAAGATGGAAGAGTAAAAGATGAAGAGGAAAAAAAAGAGGAAAAAAATTGTCAACATAATCATTTTTGCTTATATTCATTGAAGTATTCTAAATTATGCAAGCAACTATGAAGAAGAGAGATTTTCTATTATTCTTTACCTCCTGTTATCTGAGCTTCACTAAAAATAAATGAACTCTACTTTCCATAGACACACTTATTTTGCTGAGTATTTGTGTATGTATACAAATAAATTGATCTCAGTTTGCATCGTTTCTTTTATCCAGGACACATTCCCATGGCAAGGAAATAAAGGAAAGAATTATTCATCTTTTTTAAGAAAGCATCAACATGGGAATCCTATGGGAACATTTTTCTTTAATTCATCTCTCTCTCTCTATCCCTCTTGTATTTGTGAATCGGATTATTGCCTGGAAGGAATCCAGTTCAACACACAGTGTGATCATCATTTCGATTTCGATTACATGGTTACTATACCGTGTATGAGTATGAAATAGAATGAAGCAAATAAGCCTGAGAAGTACCCAATAAAAGGTTATCCTGTGTGTATGTATGTGTCTGTAGGTGAGCCTCTTTTCTCAATCATTTTCCATCAGAATACTCGGCCTATTCCTGGGTTCGAGCTGTGTTTATCGAGGTTTTCTAAACAGATCCCTGAAAAAACAGCCCTAAGAAACATACTTTCATCATGTCTATCTTGTTGGGAAAATTGAATCATGAGAAAGTATATGCTGAGTCTTGATAAATATCTATCGAAAGAAATATATGGGGATGTTCTAATCGAAAAGAAATCAGACATGGCAGAACCTTAATTCATTCAGAAAATTTTCCCTTACACATGTATCTATCTCAGCATTTTGACTATTTTAAATGCATCTTTATTCAAACTTATTAGTTCATTTTTTTTCTTCCAAATTCTCTTACATAGGAACCTTTTGCTTATGACACTCGACAAACCAATTTTTCTTCATCTCCTCATGAGGCAAATCGTGATGAAAAGTGGAAAACTATCTCCTAAAATGAGAAACAGTAATTGCTTCTTTCTTTCTCTTTCTCTCTCACTCTCTAAGATAAATGTAACAGGATTCCGGATTCATGGAATCCAGTAAGAGAGAACGAGAGAGAACAGAGAACATAGAATAAAAAAGATAGATTCCCACGAAATTCTATTCGACACGAATTTCCGATGCGATCGTCATCATCATAGAGAAGAAGGAGGAGGATAGAAGAGAAAAGCTCATATGATGATGCTAGAATAAATGAATGACAAGTAGTATATGGAAATGTATCTTCTCATTTTATCTTCTGCATCGTTTAGAACTTTGAGAATGAGCATTATTATTATTATTTTTGAGTAGAGAAAAGAAGAGAGAGAAAGAGAAGAAAGAGAAAAATTTCATCAATCATCATGCTTGTTCCATCTTTTTCGATGTTCACTTTATACTCATATATTTATGTATTTCAGAATAGTAAAAATCTTTCATATTTCCTTCTTTCCATCTCCAGATCTCGAATGTATCTCTTTTTTTCACCGAATTTTTCAACAAGATTGATGTGGAAAATGTTAAATGCTGCCTGGAAGAAGATCGAGAGGGATGCTGAGAGATGATGATCCATGGTGGATGAGTAACAAACGAAACTATTGTCACGATTAGTGGTTATCAATTTAAATTTGTCTCTTCCCGTTGAAAATCTACTTTTTCATCCTGTCATGAGGAATACAATGCACAATTTTAACGGTACACAATAGTCCAAAAGTGGGTCAAGCTGGAATCATTGTCCACTTTATGAGCTGTACACATTTCACCGGGGAATACAATCCAGAGGAGAATGCATCTGCTTTCTCGAAGCTTTCTTAATTAATGAATTCACAGCTCATTTCATTTAGCTGGGGTTTTCTTATCGAATATTTGACTCTGTCTCTGGAAAAGCAATGGGCAATTCGATTTCTTGGACATCTCCATTCGAAGTTTCAAAAACTACGGATGAAGAAAAGAATTCTCTGACTTGATTCACTTTTCTGATAGTTCAGAGGTTCATTTTGATTCACAGAGTGTAGAACTTTGACTAGGATGTACTTTGGCATATTTTGATGCTCAGATTGGGTATTGGATGTGTGGAAGTCAATAGAATGATTAAAAATGCTGAAAATTCTTGAACTTTCTCTAATTATATGTTCAAGTTTGAGTTTTACGAATAATTCCAACATAAACATCAACTTTTGACGCATTTTGTCAATAAAAATGGGTAACATTATGCTTGACGGGAACAGTTCTTCAGATTACAAGTTGATCTTTAGCAGAGAATTCCGAATAGCATTACGATTAAGTTCGTATTTGGGTCCAATTTGGCTTGAAGCACGTTTTTGTGTAAAAAAGACTTTTCTGGCCTCTTCTAGGACATTGTTCAGTAAGATCACTATTCACCTTGATCGGTGTTCAAATATGTTGACCAATATAACAAATTGAAGCACAAAAAGCCAAAAGGAAAACATATCCTGGATAGAACATCGATTTGCTTTGAACGTGTCGGGAATCGATCCATCCACCGGAAGAAAATATTGGATCTTCGAGGTCCCGAATGAATTTCACAAACACGGAGTTTCTCAGCTAATTCATCTACATTACGAGGAAGAGGTCTCTGTAAAGAAAATTTCGCAAGTGATCATGAAAATTCAGTTCGGAATGCAAAAGTTTTTCTCTCGAATATAAGAAGTTCTAAGTTCTAAAGTTTCACCAATGTTCACTCGATTTTCAAGACTCACCTTAACGAATGCTAACGCTTCATTTTCGATTCCATCCTGATCAAAGGCCATTTGCTCAATATCGACAGGCCTTCGACGAGGTAATTGTGATCGAGCATTTCGCTGGGCTGCTCTATGGGCATCACTTCGTGAAGCATAATTGACCAATGCAAATTCAAGTAGGGCCATAAATACAAATGTTAAGCAACTTTCGGTCCATACATCGATGGCCTTAATGTAACTGACCGGTGGTAGGGAAGCATTGATACCAGATATTTGGGTGGCCATGGTCAGTAGTGTTGTGACACCCAGTGATACTCGAGCGGGAATTGCGTTTGGATCAAGCCAAAATGATACCCATGAAACAATGACCAACATGACGCATGGGAAATATATTTGTATCAAATAGTAACTGAATTCACGCTTGAAAGTTAATCGGACACGGATGCAAGTATAATTTCCTGTGTAAAAAAGATTGAATAAATTTTTATTAGAGAAAATTGAACGTATTCAACCCAAAATAGAGCTCAAAAATTGAACCAAAGCTCAAATATAACTTGAATTAAGTAAGCATCTGAAGGAAACTGACATTCTACCCAGACAAAATCAATTTTAAGTATTAATCCCCGAATCAAAAGCATCTGTTCGATCAGTTAACGATTTTCACAGATATTTTGACTGTAAAAAGTTCTAAATATGCTGTTCTAAATTAGGTGACATTAAGTATCAATTCTTGGCGCAAAAAACATCTTATAGACATTTTAGAGTTCGATATAAGTTCTGAACCTATTTCAAACAAACGATTTTCTGTACAGAAAATGCATCAGAAGATGGTCCAGACATTGTGATTTTTTTATCCTTACTCCATCCTATTGTGAATCTTATGGAAGAGTATCATACACATTCACATTGAACCACAAGCATTTCGCATAATCGTACACTTTAAGGCTCTGAAATTGATCCTTAGAATACCTTGATAACGACATCATTTACTTTATTACCAAACAATTTGTAACAGTGTTGAAAAGTGAGCAAATAAAATAGGAAATAGAAAGATTTGAGGCCATCAAATTGTTACATATAGTTTCAGAACTATCGTTTTAGGATGCTAAGCAAATCGTCCATCTGCTTGTGACGACAACATTCCGGAGCCTTAGAGATGCAATAGGCTTAAATCTTGGATTCTGAGAGAGCTCATCTAAATTTTCTTCCCCATTTTCATGAACTTATGATGGCAGATATAAACCCAATACCAGTCTTCTGTGAGGCACTATAATATTGTGGCTTCATGGTGAGAATTCTTGGTGTCATTAGGAGAACTAATAGAGAGCATTTTTTCGATGGCGAATCCAAGACAGTCATGTTCAATAAAATTGAACCCATCCAGATCCTGAGTTCGTATTGGACAAATTCTAATTCTATCAAAGTGTAGCATTCTCTAGTCTGTGGAGAACATTGATGAGGCTATTGAGATTGATTAACTATCTGTATGGGACCTTTATTGTTCGAATGTCAAGTTCAGAATGGTCATCGGGAAGCTAAATGATCTCTTTTCTCACACATTTCATGAGCCATTGATGATTGATGTTCAATCGAAAGGTTGTTAGATTTGATACAGATATTTTCCTTATTGACTCGTATTATACACATGGGATGTTCATTTGAAAACCTTGTCTGTTTTCGAAAGGCTTGTCAAGTAGTGCAAGACTCCTAAGATAGAAGTTTGGACTAGAAAAAAATTCTCTCTACTGCCCTTGTTCAATATGTCTTCTGACTAAATCGGATTCTCATGGATAGCCATTTTCATAAATCAAATCAATGACCAACATGCTGGTCTTCATGCTTTTCGCATGGGCATCCATGCGAATAATCGAATGGCGGGCATGTTTCAAGTCATGCTTCCGAATGTGACAAAGTGGGTGGCGGAAATCATCAACATCCGTTTTGGGTCACAGAAAATCTGTTGGATAGGCTCATTCATTCATACTATTTTGGGACACAAGTTCCTTCCTCCAGTGTCTGATCATGTTGGAATCTAAAATAGAGGACTAGCTCAATAGATTTCATCACCGATAGCTTCATGATCACTTATGAGCATCCTGATTTCGGATATGGCCATCAATTGGACTGACCCATCTGTCCTGTATTTTGTCTGAAATTCCATAATTTCAGAACTTCAATGAATAACTTTCTAGATCATCATGCACCATATAGAATAGATAGGTAAATGAACAATTTATGAACCAGAATGGCTATCAGTAGCTACTCTAATAATCATGCAGTTGACAAGAGAAGCATTTTTTGAGATAAGGATTAAAATCAATGGCACATATCTCGAAGACAAGGTAGATTCTTGTATTAAAAATCAAGGATTTATCTGAAAAATCAAGAGTTAATTGCATGAGATAACAAATTTGAGCCGGAAAAGGCGAATGATTCATCGACAGTTCTTTTTTTATCAGAAAGAGGATGGATCGAATGGCAAACACTTTCTTTCTTTTTTCATCAGATTACACTTTAATATCACTATTTTGACATTTTAGCCTCAATTTCACTTGAATTCTTGAGATATAATTCGTATTCTTCTACCCAAAACAACAATAGCTACAAGTTCACTATACAATCACTGGAAACGTCATGCTTGCTCTTTTTTCTTCCTTCTCAGATATTCTTGTGCTCTTCATTTCAGATGCTCAGCTTGCCATGACAGGATAGAGTAAACATTTACAGAGGACGAAGCAGAAGAAGAAGAAGACGATAAACTTCTGACCAGATTTAGTTTAGTGCCATTTCTGGCCTTCGATTCAGGGGAAAAGAGAAAGAGAGGAAGAGAGAGAGATGAACATAACAGAATACACACACAATTTGGATTGGAAACGATCGATGGATGGAGAGGAGGAAGAAGAATGTTCCCAATATATATAAAGAAGAAAAAGTTATCCGATAGATTGCATTGAAAAATATCATGACATGTTTTTCTTTCTCTATTGGATAGAATTGAGAAATATCCATTGAATTTTGCCCTTCAAATTTGGTGTATGAGTGTCCATGCAATCTCAAAGAGGTGACTCGAAAAGACAAAGTATCTAGAGTTCAAATAATCTTGATGGAACATGATAAAATGTCACAAAAATTCCATCTCTCGTCAGTATATTTGTTTCGGCATTCTGTGGCTTACCTGTGGAAGTAGAAGTTCCTTGTTCACAATCTTCTGCCTCCCATTTGTCCAAGGCGAATCGAGGTAAGTTGGGACTAGCAGGTATTTGTACTGGATCGGTTTTGCGCCAATAAAATTTAAGATTGGTGCTAGTATAGCCATCTGTAAGATATTGCGAAATAGATATCGGAAAAAGGAGATTTTAAAATTTTCTTTCTTTTTTGTCTGGAGGAGTTATTGGTGCCCATTAGAAATAGAAACAAGATAAAAAAAAGGATAGCCAATAAGTACTCAGAACATATCATCTCAATGTCATGTCTCAAGTCAACTGGATCCACTCTTTAAGGTGAAGCTTTGGGATCAAGTTAACGTGAATAGAATCATCGATCAGAATATTCCATCTCTCTCTCTCTCTCTCTCTCTCTCTCTCTCTCTCTCTCTCTCTCTCTTTCTTTCTTTCTTTCTTTCTTTCTTTCTTTCTTTCTTTCTTTCTTTCTTTCTTTCTTTCTTTCTTTCTTTCTCTTTCCATGTCTATCTTTCTCTTTGAGAATCCATTCAGTCAATCTTGGATGATTTTTATTAAGTTTTCCACTTCTTTTACTCAATTTTCCATGACTCTATCTTTCTTTTTCTCTCTTCCTGATTCTCCATGAATTCGAATGTTTGC
This sequence comes from Brevipalpus yothersi, assembly GCA_003956705.1. Taxonomy (NCBI): domain Eukaryota; kingdom Metazoa; phylum Arthropoda; class Arachnida; order Trombidiformes; family Tenuipalpidae; genus Brevipalpus; species Brevipalpus yothersi. The sequence continues at coordinate 44,352 of QZCP01000351.1, forward strand.
TGGAAAAATCTGTTTGATAGAGGCTCGAGTTCACCGTTGATCATGCAGTAAGAAGCATGAAATCGGATAAGCATCGCTCAATATATATATGGATAACAATCGAATAAAATAAAATTGATCAGGCAAACACATATCTAGTATCTGGTAGGGAAAAAAGGACTTGCATAAAAAATCCAGGGTATCTTCAACTCAATCATCATTATTCTGTTTTGTCGAAAAATTATATTCACTAGGGTTTCACATGGGCCATTTACTGGTTACTCTGATGTGGAAAGAAAGGTATATATACTTACAGCTACCCATGTTTATGTCACAAGTTTGCTTGTCCAATGGAAAGTAGTGTAAATCCATGGGACAAAAAAGTGTCAATGATAATCGTATAGAAAAAAGAACTCTACCAGTTGGATATATTCGAACTAATACGTTAGGCATGATTATTTCGTGATTGTGTCCTTGTTTCTCATTACGAAAGAATAAATCTGGCATCCATATACGCTTAGGATCTGTCAACACTAGATACTGAATTTGCATTGATTCCATATCTAGTTTATCAGAATACTCTAAGCGAGTATCATTCCACTCTTCTCGATGTGTTATTTGAACAGCATATTCCTAGAGTGAGAATAAATATCATTTGAATTTTTTGGAAACTTTTTCACACATCAACAGAGAAGTTATATATACATAATATATCGATGAGTCTACTTACCATTGCTACATCGTCAATCCTAGAAATACTACGAATCATCATATTAACCTCAACCATGAGTGGAAATTCGGAAGCTTTGGAAAAAAAGTGAAGAAGGGTATAAAATGAAATCTTGATGAATCAAATAGATGAGTTCAAATATGAAAATCGAAACATACTGTCATTTTTTGGCTGACCAGCTGGACGTATTCTTTTGTCATATCTGGTAGGATTTTTTTCTGTTCCTAATATTTCATCAAGAATTTCTTTTTCTTTTGCTCGAAGATCTCTTGCACTATCAAAAGATCTGTAAAGATAAAAGAGTGTATATATTAATGGGAGATTAATTGTAAATTTGATTACAAAGATTGGAAAAAATCTTCAACAAATCTCTTGTTCATCAATAAGCCTGAATCAATACAGACTCAAGTCTTTTCATTGTATTACAGTTAAAAATGGAAAATTCTTCCTCCTACGTGATAAGTGTATTTGAGTGTGTGTTGGTTGTCAAAGATGTGGATTTGGATCTAAAATTCTAATCAATGGCCAGTTGATACCAATATGATGTGAAAATATCACCTCCAGTGACTCACACAAGTGTTCTTCAATGATCGGAGAAGAGACATTGATGTATTCTCAGATTGATAATCTCAATATAGATACACACTTTAGGATAGTCAAATTTCATCAGCTCAACTCTTTCGATACTCGGTAAAAATTGAAGAAGAAGTCTGATTCAATAAACAATTCTCACTACCGTTGGAGACTGATAGGGCTACAGTTCAGTGAATGCAACGGTTCCCTTCACCCATCGGTTCCATAGATTGCTCAATAATTGTCATTATTGGCATCGTTTTGAGACAAAATGAGTGTGAAAGAGCCAGAAAACCCAAGAACACGACTAGTAAGTCAAAGATGTAGCTATACTCTACATAGTAAGGCAAGCAAATCGAGTGAGTAGACACAATCTGACAGCTATTCTCAATGATTGGAGCTCATTGGATGAGAAGGGAAGCCAAGCAAAAAGAATACGGAAGAGGAAAGAGAGAGAGAGAGAGAGAGAGAGAGAGAGAGAGAGAGAGAGAGAGAGAGAGAGAGAGAGGAGAGAGAGAGAGAGAGAGA
>QZCP01000352.1:0-42392 GCA_003956705.1 Brevipalpus yothersi
TCTCTGGCTTATGCCTGCCTGCCTGCTAGCTTGCCTATCCCTATGCTAGGCTATGTCTCTCGCTGTTCAAGCTTGTCTCTCTTTCTCTCTCTTTCTCCAGCTTCTTGCATCTACTATTGTTCATCATGAATGCTCAATTTCAACTCTTCTCTTTCACAGGTGCCCTGAAGGTGCTAAAGTTAAGCAGAAAATGTTATACTCTAGTAGTTATGAGGCATTGAAAAGGGCGTTGGTCGGCGTGTACAAGTACATTCAAGCTTGCGAATATGAAGAAGCAAGTCAAGCAGCCGTCGAAGATGTTTTTAGCAAAAGCGCAGGGAAGTGAGGACTATATAAGGCTAGGAAACGAGAGCATCATTTCGTGAAAATATATGCGCACACCAGCACACATGTGTGTATGATGGGGGGTAAAAAATGAACCGATAAAAACCAAAAATCTATGGAATACAACGAAAAAATGCTGATGATTCTGATTATGATAATGATAACGTAAGACATTGAATTATTTCCTTGGCTTACGATTTAAATGTCTTTGACCCTGTCTCAACAGCAGATGAATTTTATCGTCGATATGTGTCCTGCTTGTAGCCTGTAATCTGCACACTCTGAATAACAACCATTTCGATTATAATTCATATTTTCAGAAAAAAAACTGAGTATTGAACTCTTATAAGTGTTGGATTTTCTTTTGATCCCTGATGGACACGCGTTGCAATCATCTCATCTCTATGTATGGCAAAATCTGCTTATCTAATTTTCCATCACAAACTCTTGCACATAGTTGAATAGGGGAGTTAGTTTTTGCAGGATGCAGGAAACAATGGCACACCTCTGGCTCATTACCATCAACAATGGTCTTGTTCGGGGTTTGCAATCAAACGATACAGAAAAGGAGCGAATGCGTAACCGGTACAATCATCATTATCATCTGGCAGGTTTTGTCTCACTCTAACGAAAATTCCTGTGAATCGTGTATGGTTCAAAGAATTTTTACCTAATTCAGTCGTGTCTGCCGATATTTATGGAATCTATAGAATTCATTGAATGATCGGATTCTGTCAATATCATCAAGGAAAATATCACAAGAATGATAATCATTTCGAAACTCGCCTAATCAATCTTACTAAACTTTGCCTTGTTTGAAGATTGATGAGAAAATTGGAACAGGTCATTGCCTTCTCACAATACCTTCTCAAATATGAGGGAAAGGTTTAGCAGAAATTCCAGGAGGAAGGGGTTACAATGATGAAGTGTATTATTTCGTTGCAATATCTTACCGAGCTTCTTGATATCTTGTACTGCTCTCGGAATATACTGGCCATGGAAGATGTGTTTTTCTGGCATAATCAGGCTAAAAGCTTGTATGATTGAAAAATGACTCGAAGTCTGTGTGAAGAACGCGAAAAGAATTTAATCAACTCTAAGATAAATTGAATTTATCGCGTCCGTTGAAATACATCATTTGAGTGGGCAGGAATTTCATTTTGATGAAATCTATCACCTTTCATCAAAAATTGTCAATAAAATTGAAAGTATGTCATTTCAAGATGAATGTTCTCTCTCCGGAACATTCTACTTTTCAACTCTAGTAGCCTCTGTGACATAGTCCTGATTGGGATTTTGCCAGCTCCAATTGACTGAAAGTAGTAGTTGATGTACTGATACAGAGGCACTGAATCGCGCTACAAAACCAACTTTTAGCCGATATTTGATCCATTCACAGACTGTCTCTCGTTAGGCTCTTAACTTATCTTAAATGCCAATGCATACTGAGCTTACCAATTTTGGCCTAATTTTTGTGCGATTGTTCCTTTGGATGAAACAGAAATAGATAAATAGAAATGATGAAAAATAAATGGTAAAAATAAACTTGCTGATACTTTTTTCCAATTGTTTTCGTCCATGAAGTATCAGCTGAGCTGAGTTTCAGATGAATCATCGATCAAATTCGATTGGCAATTCACCATCATCACTACTGTCACAAATATCCATTAAATGTGTCCGATGAATAGAAAATCTTTACAAAATGCTGAACTGTTCGATGGAGTATAATTTGTCTTTGATTGCACGATCTCATGAATTGATGATTATTTTTTGCAAATTGATGAACTGATGCAAACAATTTTCAACTAACGATTATCATTCGATCATTTCGTATTGCTAACTAGTTTGTTCTAGTAAATTTCTGAACACAGAGGGAGATCTGTGTACTAAGGGAACTGTATATCTTGCAAGCAAACTCCACTCAAGTTAGATTTGTAACTTCGATTTCATGAAGCAAAGACTTCAATTCGAATAAACTCATGGAAACTTAATGATTACTAGCCTGCTTTGTCCACTCATATCATGCTGCACAAATGAGCCACAATCTCAGCTTCATCTGCATTTCATTTGCATGCGAGGATTTTGTCATTTTAATTGAATTACAGTATCATCTCAGATGGATTGGCGAAAACACTTCTCTTTTATACCTTTTTGTAGTAGCTCTCCTAAAAGGTACAAATGCTCAACTCTCTCTGATAATATTTGTTTGGTCAGTAGTTGCACGCTACAACATTTTGGATAACCTTCAACTTTTCCATCATGACTCTGGAGAATTTTGATTAATGTTTTCCCAGTGGGAAAGCAACATTCTGGTGACTCGATAATGATAAATAAAAAATAATTTATCGATACTCCATCAGGAAGCCTGAACCTTGCCACTCATTTCCTCAAGCTTATTTCCGCTGAAATATGCACATCAAAATCGTTGAATCTCGCTTCGGTTTCAGCATTTGATGAGAATTTCTCAGGAGGCGAGAAGATCGGAAGCTAACTTTTTGGCATTCCAGAATTCTGACACATGATTCAATATTAGTCATAGCTAGTCTCCAAGAAATTAGATTCACCACCTTGTCTCACTGTATAACTGGTGATCAACTAAAAATAGAGACCCAGAACAATTTTTTTGAGTAGTAGTTGTCAAATTTTTGGATGGATTTTGCGAGCTCCTGGTCGATTGAAGTTGAAATCAAATTTTTTGGGATAATCAAAACATTTCAAATTGACATGAGGGTATCCACCTGTGGGCTTAAAATAAAACTCAATGTCATCAGACAAATTAAATTCAACCAATTCGAATGAGGCTTCACTATTTTGGGCCAAATTTTTGGCACTCCTCATACTTCGATAGGAGCTCTAGAAAAAAATGCTGTAAAGAAGTACATGTATTACTAGCCGGTTACATTTTAAATGGTCCCTTTCATCACTTCGACTTCATCTCTCACTTGACTAACTTTTTCTCCTCATCTCTCTCTCTCTCTCTCCAAGTTTCTCTTTCTCACCCCTCTGGAAGCTGAATAAAGTTGCATTCTCATGATCCCAGCATCCTCCTCCTCCTTCTTGAAGCAAATGTCGTCGTACAATAACGTTGCCTCTATTCTTGGGTCTCATCGAGTTTCTCCCTCCTATTCTACTCACTTTTCAATGATCACTTCTTCTTTTCTTATTCACCTTTGTTTCAACTGCCACTGAAACCACCAACAGATGCAAATAAAATTCTAAAATCAACTACAACGAGTGTCATCATCAACTTCCAAGATTGATCATGATACTTATTTCTCATGTTCAGCTTGTTATTCGTCATATTGTAATTTTTTTCTCCGCTCTAATTAATTAATTAATGCTCTGACTTGAAAGAGGCTCCTTTCAAATTTTGTCCTATTTGGACGTCCCAATCGATGTTCACTTGTCAATTGTGATCTTTTGATTGTCATTGTTCAAACGCCTACTCTCACCGACTTATCCATAGTCATTGATTGTTGATAAAAGGATCAAAAAATTCTATCGGTGTGTGTGTATGTGTGTGTCTAGGCATACCACAAGTCTTATTTGCCAAGGATTTCAAGATCAAATGTGTTTTATCTTCAAATATTACTTATCGCTGAATGTGGCGATCAAAGGGTGACACAATTCGGAGCGAAAAGCGATCCACATATTATAATGATCATGGTAAACGCAATTCTACTCGTGCCTTCAAGAGTGGTCTACATCCGGATCGAAATCAAACATTTTATCGTCGAGTAAGCCAAGATTCGACACAATCATCCTTTCGTACCTCACTCAAGAGACGATATTCGTCCAGAGGTAATTTAATATACTGAGAGAAACGAATAGAGAGACAAAGCTCATCTGATACAGGAGCTTGGTGAAGATTTTTTCTTTTCATTCTCTCTCTCTCTCTCTCTCATACTCATTCCACTAATACTCAAGTCATTCTTCTGATCCTTATATACAGCATCCACTCCGCCAAGCTATTACCATGATGATGATCCCATTCCTAATCCACCGACAACATCGATTTTGCCAAACATTACTGGCTATCAATGTGCAACATTTATTTCAGGTTAGTAACAATATATTCCAAGTCCAAGGGAAATATAATGTTATCACAGACACCAGTATTTTTCATCACATGATGATTATCTGACCGATCAAGAGAGTTGATAAGCAAATGATATGTTGAGAAGTATATTGTATATCGTGTGTGTGTGTGAATGTTCTTGGAATGAATCCACCAAATCATGCGGCTCTATTCTCTGTCAAATTATTCGCTTATCATTCATCTCACCATTTTTCTTGCTCTTGCCATTTCCAACTACAAGCTCAATGGCCTTGCTGCTAACTAGACAAAAGAATTTTTGAAAAGATTCTCATCTTGACAGATACTTTTTTTCACATCATTGTTGTGGAATCTAAGTTATTTTCAACAGAATATGGGTGAGAAAAAAATGATATTTTCACTCTCAAAACAAAAATGCAAGCGATGGAGAAAGATGAATTCCACTTCATCTTCATGGGCTTCAATCATGATGGGTAGGGGTAAAATGGCCTAGTTGAAATGTCCATTATTTGGCACTTTGATATGGGTATCAAAAATCAGTGAGACAAATGATGAATCAGCATCATTGTTGTTGCTGCTATTTAGGGCTGTATGTGATTGAACAATATTCAAACTTTTTCTCATTATATGCATGATAGTCATACCTTGGAATAAAGTGAGAATTTTCAATGAAAAATATGCAAAATTGATGTGGCTATATGTTGATGGAGATGATAATGATGATGATAGCTGGTATATTCATATACTTACACCATACTTACATAGAGATTCGTATGTAGAAAGAGACAGAGAGAGAAGATACAGAGGCAGCAACAAGATGCTCCCAAAATTAACTGTAAACCGCTATAATTTAACTACTGTAGGCTTCTTTCATAACTTTTTTTCTCTTCATCTTCTTCTTCTCTTCTCTTTACGAATATTTTTCACGAGTGAATATAACACTTCTACTGGCAGATCTCAATCGTTTTGGGACAAAGAGAATGTATTTATGGTTCTGAATCCAGTATTCTCACTTTCACTTGTTTTTCCTCTCACACTTGGTTTACTCTCACTTGCTGCTCTCGTTTTCTCATCTTTTCTCTCTCTCTCTCTCTCTCTTTCTTTCTCTCATCATCATCAAAATATTCGGAAGATGAAATGGATGAAGAATTTTGCGGGTTACAGTTTGTTCCTATGGTGCCTTTTGTTTTCCAGCATCTCCTTTGCCTACGATTAGTACCAGTTGAAGTGAAATTTTCTTTCTCATCAAGTGAACCGATTTTTAAGAGAGAAAAAATTTGTCTCTAACACACACGGAATAGAAACATTCATTTCATCATTCAACTTTTTGAATTTTTTTCCATCTCGTTCACGATATAGTTCAATCTTGTATAATATTTCAGATCATTTGAATCCCCTATCAGTTAAACTTTTTATCCTCTTAAATATATATAAACTGTACACGAGCTCCTCGTGCTTTACCGTTATTTTTCTTCTTCGTTTTCCCCTCCTTCATTACTCCATCTTCATCCTTCTTCTTCATCTTCTTCATCTTCTTTCTCTCTCCTCTCTTTTTCTCTCTCTCTACTCATTTCTCTCTATAATTCGACTGGCTTGAAACCAAGCACCAAACAGTGTGAAACTAGTATGATAAGTGCACTTGAGAGCAGAGAGTGTACATTAGACTCTCCACGATTAACCATTTCTATTGGTGCTCAACACGATGAGTTTTCCAATGAGACTTCCATCTCATCAGAGAATTCAATTCGACAAGCCAGGTATAAGCCTTCTCTCTACTTGAATGTCATATATATACGAGCAATCCTTTCTCTCTAATCAATTCTAAACCATTTTTCTTCCATCAATTCTGAGCACACATTACATCTCTCAAAATTTCTTTTCTCTTCTCTCCTTCTCCTTCTCTTTCTCTCTCCTCTCTCTTGTCACCATTTTTTCATCTCAACTTTTTTCTCATCATCATCTATCTTCTCCTTTCAATATATTTTTAATCTATTTTATTGTTTCCATGAGTCCAGAAGATTTATCTAATTTTTTTTCAATCCTTCTATTTCTCCTCTTTTCTCCTCTTTTCCGGTTCCACTTCAAGTTGCTGTTCCTCCACCAAAGTCAAAGCAAACCTCTGAACAGGAAGACTGCTGTCCTATTCGAACAACTCATCCCAGGTGAGTTAAAGTCTCTCTCTCTCTCTCTCTCTCTCTCTCTCTCTCTCTCTCTCTCTCTCTCTCTCGCTTTCTTGTAAAAAAAGATTACATTAAATTTGAATACTTCAAACTGTATCGAATAATGTCACGATGTAGCATCGGAATTCATCCTTAACTCACCATGTTATTACTCTCATTTAAAATGCTTATACATTAAAATTAACGGTATTTTTTCTGCCTTTTTTGAGACTATTTTTAACCACTAATTTTTGACATGCTCTTTATATCTTTCTTTCGCACACATACACACACACACACTCTCTCTTTCTCTCAATCTTACTTTGCATCATCATCATTTCGAATTCAGTATAGAGCTCAATTGAACCTGAAATGAGATAAAGTGAAATGTCCACAGAGACAAAATTTGGAAAATAAATTTTTTTTCATGGGCTTTCCCTTTCTCTTCCTTTCTTTTCCTTTCTCACGGTCTATTCAGGACCTGCCACATGAGGTTGTTTATTCTGATTGAAATAGATGCACACTTGATGCTCTCGGTGAGCAATTAGTCTTCTCTTTTATTGCAACTTGTTCCCAACTTTCATGTCCCAAAGAGATTATGTTTGTCACACTCTTTTCGGTTATCTCATTCATCACTTGATCAAATTCAACCGTGAAAAGTGTCCTCCTCTTACTCCTACATCTTCTTACTCATTCTCCTTATTCTCCATCCTCCTCTTTTACTTTCGTTCTGACGACAACTCATTTCTATCCGGATGACTTGTAGTGAAAACAGCACTTCTATTACTGAATTTTTGTTCCTAAACATCCTCAAAGTAAGATGGATAACATTGAATTTGGGAAGAAAAAACATTCCATCACGAAAATCGAAGTGAGCCAAATTTGTCCAATCGATTTGCTCGTATTTATCATTTAACATTCTGAGGTGAAATGAACTAATAGAGTTAGTTTCGGGGTTGTGTCAGTCTTTGTCCAGCTTTTTATACATCTCTTATCAGTCTAGTTGAGAATAAAAATTGGCTCATTTTATGGCATCAATATATTGGAAAAGGTTGCACTTTGAGCCATAAAATCAGAATTTCTTCTCTCTCTCTCTCTCTTTCTCTATCCATTTATCTTGTAACCAATTCTAATTATTTTCTATCGCATTGGTCTCTCGATAGATGGGTTATGTACATGCATATATATGGTATACTTTATTGTTTCCTTGTAACTGATCATCTTTTCGGATATCATGTTTGTCTTGAAATTACTCTCCAGGAGCCATTGAAACTGTTGAAACTGTTCAAAATCAACTCCAAATGCAAATAACAAGTAGTAACTTGTGCTCTCCAGGCCATTACATTTCCAGCTCAAATAAGAGTGTCAATGAGTCAAGTAAACAATGAGAGCACTATCAGAATATACACTAGCTAATTACATGCAAGCTATGGATGGTTCTTGTTTTTGGAGTCCAGAATTCTGGAGCTGAAAGAGAGAGAGAGAGAGAGAATGCGAAAAAGTAATTCAGTACACCGAGAAGCCTTCATCATTTGGCGAGCAAAAGGATCCTAGTTGGCTGTGGAAAAAGAATGAGGCCAGATTAACTCTTGCTGAGTACCTTCCTGATCCATTACACGTATATTATTAAGAGAAATGTCTGATTTCCTGAGATATTGAGGTAGAAAGATTTTTCCCGGGAATCTTTCGCTAACAAGTTGGAATATACGTCTTTCCTTCCATATAACTTCATGTCCCCCTTACATGGCTCTCGATGAGTTTTCGTGAGAGTTAGTTGAAGAAAATATTGATGTCTTTATTTTGGGAATACACAACCATTCGTTGACTAATCATGATTCTTAGCCGAGAATGTTTATATTGTTGCTACTTTCACTCTTTCCCCTCCTACCATTGGATTTGTAAAGAATAGCTCAAAGTATTCACAAATTTGAGATACTCTCACCGTTATACTCTTCACCTCACGCTGTTCTCATCAGCCTTTGATCATGGTTTCCACTGCTCATAGTTAAAGCTTTTTCTCTGAGATTAATTTTCGTGTATTCAAGTGAGAAGTAAACATATCTTCCAATTGAAATAAATTTTGCTACTCATGGCTTTCATCCAAGCTACTTTTCAACTGAACAGCATGCAAGATAGAAAGAAAGGGAGAGAGAGAGAGAGAGATGTTCATCTATTCTCTCTCATGGATTGGAAAGTAACTCACAGAGAGATAGAAAGAGGAATAGAGAAAGATAAAATAGCGAGATGTTCTGAGATCTCTGCAAAATGAGCTTTTAAAACACCCAAATAACCCAGCAAGATTGATGAGAGATATTTTCTACCCGTTCTCATATGAACTAACATGCTTTACTTTCTCGAACTTTTGCCATGCTTCACAATTTATATATATGTGAGTCAATGTGTTTGCTTCTCTCTCTCTCTCTCTCTCTCTCTCTCTCTTGACGTAAGAGTGTCGAAAAAGAAAAAGATCGAATTTCATTCGGTGGAACTATTTAATCCTTATTGAGGATAAAGTCCAGATAATTCTTTTCCTTCTATCCAATACCTTTTTGCTATTTTTTATAGGTCAACAAATGTGTATATTCCCTGACCATAAACTTTTCCAAGCTTGAAATCAGATTCTGTACACACACATTTATACATATATATTCTATGGAATAACTTGATGGATTGAGTGTAAAATTCTACTGGTCAACTGAGCATTTCTGCAAGACATTAGCTCCCATGCCATGAGAGAGAGAGAGAGAGAGAGAGAGAGAGAGAGAGAGAGAGAGAGAGCCAGAAAGATAGAAAAGTATTGTCAATCTCCATCAAAGAGTAGTGACCACACGCACATATATACACATACACACGAAGACATCTCTCTGTAACTGATGGCCCGAGAGAAGATTGATGAAGAGAAAAAAGAATGCCAAAATGAAAAGGATGAAGAAAAGTGAACACAACAACAAGAAAAAGGATGAAAAGTGATTTGCCATCATGTGTGTATGTGGGTGCTAGTGGATGTGAGTTAACATTACCATTTCAATGGTTGATCATTCACGTCCTCTCTTGTGAATTATAATGTCAACCCAATTGTATTCCGGATATTGGAATGTTTGACCAAACATTCAAGAACAGATCGTTAGATGATAATGTCTAGGGAAAAACGAAATGAATCGCATGAGGAGGAAGAAGAGAGAAAGAGAGAGAGAGAAAAGAGAGATTTGTCCATGTATTCAATCAAAATTCTATCACACTCACTATGACCTGAATATTTCGAATAATTCAATATTCTTTAGCTACCATCTTTTCATAATTCTCTTCATTTTTCCCATATATTTATCGCATTCTTTTCCTGTCTCACTTTGACTATTTGATCTTCATTCTACTTTGTATGGCCAGTCCACCGGAAATAGACGAGAAAGATGCCCGAAAAGCTTTACTAGGCCATGTGTCCAATCGATATTGTTATGGAAAAAGTGCAGCAAAGCACATGATTATCACCAAAATGAACCATTCAAGTACATTTCATGTAAGTTTTCATGCTTTGCAAAGAATTTTCATCCAGAAAAGTCAACTCATCTCAGGCTCATGATATATTCATTGTCAATCATCTAAGTTAATACATTTCAACAGACTCATGAGTCTTTCTCTGGTTCCTTTTTCCTCTTTTGAAATTTTCATGATCAGTATTCCTTGGAAACATTCACCGAAACACGTCAAGTTGCATGGACATTTGAACCTTATCTTGGAGGTCACTTGGACACTTCTGTGGGAGGAATACCGCCTGATCCATGGTCAGTGAGTGTGGATAGTCCACAGGCATTCGAAACTCGGACCATTCATTTGCCAGTTCCACACACTGATTGTATTCGAACATGTCATGTGTGTGGTGGAGTAGGACGTCGACGGTGTTACACATGCAATGGTACTGGTTGGGTAAGTAAATCGTCTTTCATCAAGAAATAACATGATTACGCGAAACAATAGGGAAGAAAGAAAATCATGGCTTAAGACATGTTGGACTAATAAATACAAAGAGAGAGAGAGAGAATGTAGGTGTTAGTGAAGAGAAGAAAATGTTCTACCATGAATACCATCAGAAGATTCGTATTATGGTAAATGAAGATGGTTTTAGCACAAATAAGCTTATATATATGAGTGTGTGTATGATGAGCTTCATTTAGATTTCGAATGAATTCAGGAAAACTCCTTACATTCATTTCATGAGGGCTTTCTCTTTTTCTTCTCTCTTTATTTGGATGAATTTTTCCTGTTATCAAAGTTATAAGCTCTCTGATATTAGTTCTCTATGTCTTTCTCATTCTATGGTTATTCACTGAGCCCCCACATATCATCATTCGGTTTCTTCTCCATGTTCCTATGGTCATCCTAAGATTGATATGAATGTGGGTTGAGGCTCGAAGGCCTCTTTCTTCCCTATCTTTGTGAATGTTCGTATATGTTGAAGAAAATTTGAAGGTTAACCATGAGAATCAGGTCGTTTGAAGTAGAAGATGAACGAATTTGATCAAGCGTATGATTATCGAGTTATTCTCTTGGACAATCTTTCTCTCTCTCTCTCTCTAGTATTCCATCTCTCTTTCTCTCTCCATGTGAGTATGTAGTTCACATGGAATCCTATTCACGGTCAGAAGGTCTTTTTACTACTGCTCATAACCAATAGTACACTTTGGTGTGTATATCAAATTGTTGTTCCAATGCTTCATTGGTCAGCAATCATTACCAGGCTGATTTGATGCTAGTAAACGATCCTTACTGGATTGCAAGATCCTTGATCGATATGAGAGGCAAAGAGAGACAGAGAGAGAGAGAATAGCTTCCATTGAGAGGTGTTTCAAGTAATCATGGGCCATTATTATTTTGGCCAAAAGCTAGCTTAGGGATAGAGCGATGGATAGCTTGACAACATTTTCGTCAACTCACTTTGATATCAATAAATGGAAACAATAAGAAATGAATTAAGTAACTATAACCATCATCATTATCTTGCTGGTGTATTATAAGTGATCATTTTGTATTAATTTTCATGGCAGACTTAATCGCTTTCTCCTCATCTTGATTGATGATTATCTATTGGATACAGCGCTATTCAAATTTGATTTCTTTCATGCGAATTGTAACGAGGTGAAATCGAATCAAATTGCTTCAAATAAGATTTCACACAAATAGTTTCAAGATAGTTTAATGACTCGAATTGCTCTCAAGCGATGTCTAATGGTTCTCCGGATTCAGAAAAAAAAATCCATCAATGCTTCATCATTCTCTCGATGGCTTTCCTAACCAAATTGTTCACATGGATGTTTCGACTTACTTTTTGACACTAATACCTAAGACTTTCTAATGCATCTACACGTATTCTCGAATCGTTACTCTTTGAAATCATTCTTCTGTCAAATGGTCCAAAATGTTCAATAATAATAATAGTTCTGATGTACTATCAATGTTCATCTCTTCTAGCCCACTCATGATGCTCATGATATTCTGTAGATAACGGTTATGTTATCATGGAAAGCCTTGCAATCCATTATTCCTTCAAAGATCGATTGATAACATGAATTTTTTACAAGATATTCGTTCACCATATTGTCTTTATGTGTTTCTAATTTCTGTCCTCTTTTTCTCTTCCATCAACATAACACACACATATTCGAACTGAATTTGCTGAATCCAGGAAACTTGCTACTCTTGTACTGGTGATGGCTACAAGCCTCATCAATTCGTTCAAGGTGATAAAGAACGATGCTTGCATTGTTACGGAAATGGTCGAAGAAAATGTTGGAAATGTAATAGTGATGGTATGATCACTTGTAAAGTATGTTCTGGGACTGGACAAATACGATGCTATCTCAAACTTACCGTCAATTGGTAAGTAACAGTAGAACAGGCAATTTTATCATCTACTTTATACATATATTTATCATTGAACGATCTTCTCAATGGATATTCAATATGTTCACATGTAATTGTGAACTGATAAGAAAGGTGAGAGAGGTGATTGAAATAATGGATAACGTCTCCAGATCCAGAATTGAATGATTTTCAATAAATATTCAGCAGAAGTTTAGCATAGCCGATGTATGAAATGGGCTGTTTTGCATGTGATTAGCATGAAGATGCATTCTAGATTACAATACTAATTCCATTGGACTTCCTTTTTTACCGGATTTAACATACGAATAGACTCATCAAAGCGTGATTCTCATCGTTAAATAAAGTTCATGAGTTTATAAATCCATTTAACAAAGTATATTAAACTGATTCAATTCATCATTCATTTTTTAGAATTTAACTAATTCGATATGCATAATTCAATTGACCTGGTAGGATCATGACCAATTCTATTTTGGGTATATTCTTTGTCCACCATAGAGATGAAACCTTTCAATTTAGCCAAATCAGATGAGACACTCATTAGATTCATCAAATGATCAGAATCAATAAATTCTCACTCTTCCACCCCACCTTCCAACTCAATGTGGACACATATTGACAACCAGCATTGACTGTCACACAATCAGCGTCTACTAGAAAGAGCTAATCTGTGCAATATATACATAGCCAATGTACCGTTATTTCTTTTTTCCTTTTTTTTAATCAATAGAAATACCAACTAATTATCTCTCTTATTTCGCCAAATTCCCTTGACACGAAACTTGTTTAATGAAGACAGAAACTTTCTTTCATTATGTCTTGTTCTAATTTCACCTCCTCTCTCATTCTTTCTAATTAATTACAATTGAATTCTTATTCAAATTGTATGTAAATATTGTCAAAAATTATCTAGATGGAGCATTGAGTCATTGAATACTGGTTAAGAATCGGAACAAAAATCTCAAAATATTGCCTCATTTAATCCTCTCTCTCTCTCTCTCTCTCTCTCTCTCTCTCTCTCTCTCTCTCTCTTTGGAAGTTCTCGTTCTATATCACTTTTGATTGCATCATACTTTTCGATTTTTTTGCTTTTTTATCATATTATTGAAAAGATCAACACAAACATTGGATACATTGCATGATCCTTCAAACTCCAAGAGTATTTTGTTTGTCATATTTCTTTTTATTGTCTTCATTCTTATCCACTCAATCATTTTTTTGCTCTTCTACTTCTCTTCATCTCTCTTTCTATTTTATTCTCTTCTCTTCTCTTCCATCTTGCCTCCTCACTACTCAAAGGACCAATCATATCGATGATTTCATCATGGATCAAGATGAGATACCCAAGGAACGTTTGAAGTGTGCCTTTGGTAAAATAATATTGGACGAAACTGGTGAGCAAGTAAGTTATAAGTGGAATTTTTATTCCTTCATATTTTTACTTTTCGATTATGAAATATGCCAGTGAAACCTTTCGATGACAGTTGTGAATGTTGAGCAAAACAAGTGAGGAAGAGAGAAAGTAAAAATCTGATCCCTAAGAAAAGTATCATGATGCCTATGTGAACGTGTGTTTGGAAGTGAACACATGATTTTTCTATACACACGCAGAAACGTATTCCAAGTCATCCAGAAATATTTCATGAATGTCCTGATAAGTGGATGCCAAGCTGATGTCATGATGTTGCAGGAATTGGACACGAAAGAGGCTTTCTCTCTCTCTTTCTTTCTTTCTTTCTTTCTTTCACTTCTCTCTCATCTTCATCCACATCTGAGAAAAGGCACTTTTGCCATCTCGATTAACCCGTGTCAAGCGTTAGCAAAATACTAACTACTACTACTTGCTCGACTGTTTGGTTTCCCTTTTTATCGCTTGTCTCATTGCTTTTCTTTTTCTTGTTCTACAAATAATTACTGACTTCACCACTAATCCAAGTCTAGACGCGCTCAAAACAGCAACTTCTTCCATTGAAATTAAGAAATTAGGCAATCAGCAATAGATTAGAGAAAGTCATTCGAAAATGATTCATTAATACACGCTACTGGTGTAAACAGAATTTACATGATCTCAGCATTTTGATCCGATTTTTTTATCCGTAAACGTACAGTCACAAGCCTAACTTAGGGGCTTACTTGGCATTTCAATTGGGAAGAATGAGAATAATTTTGTGCATTTTTCACCCAGATAATGAATTCAAATGCTTAATTAAAGATTGAGTAAAGAGCATCAGATGAGGTGTTTTATCAGAAGCTTATTAATTTAGGTTTGCCTTGATAATCATAATGGATGAATGAATTCAGGGGATAATAGGGTTTTCTCAAAAAATTTAAGGAGAAAAATATTTTCTGATCCAGTTAACAATGCTAATTATCGAAAAAATTCTTGAAGCACATTAATGGAACTCATGTGACTGGGAAAGAAGATTAATATTTTTTTTGTTCATCATTTTTTCCACCACTATTCGTTGATCTCTGTTTTTTTCTCATTAAATCTTCCTTCTCTTTCTTTTATCAGCTTCAGGCTCTCAGTCATTTTCCTCATTCCACTGTAACAAGAGCAAGTAGTAACATTCTCAAGAAACATCGAGATACCTATTTGCAAACGGAAAAGCTTGTAGTCCAGGTAAGTGAAAGTATCTTTTTTCTCATATTCTCAGATTTTGTGAGATTATTATTGCTCTTTCTTCGATTTAATGTATTTGATTCACATCTCATTTCTATTGTATTCCGTATTTGAAAATCTTTTCCTCTCTCTATCTCTCTCTCAAAATAAAGGAGTTCTATCTGCTATTCTGTTCAATAATGCTTCAAAATTTCCACTAGGCTTAATGGGTCCTAAGAGGAAAAGGAAAAGAATCATTAAAATACGTACACAGCTTCTTACCTGCTCAGGGTTGCTGTACGTATGTGTGTGTCTATGTTGTATCCTTTTTTTTGATGAGGAAAAGAGAAAAGATTGGAATGGAAATAAGACAAAATTTTTTTCTCTTACTGCATCTTTCTCTCTCTTAAAAACACTAAATTATCTTTATATGCGTAATTTTGCGCTCAAATTGACTTCTTTTTTTGCCATCGCTTTGAAAGAAGCTCCAAATTTCTTACCGCTTTGGCTTCCTTTGAATCTCGCCAAAATTTGTCCCATGTGATTCAAGCTAAAATGATAGATAAAAAAACACACATAGACACACAAATATACACACACCGAGAGATCGAGCAAGAGACAGATTCTTTTCAAACGATTTTCATGCTTAGCTAGCCTAATAACTGACTTATGAATCTTTCTTCAAAGTATACTGTTCAGCAGCATTTTCGAATAGATACTAGCATTTTAGGAGAGTTGAGAGTAAAAAAACACTAGCAGCTGCATTTTACCACATTTTTTGTTCTCTTCTTCACTTTTTATCTATTCTTTTCATCCCACAGAGACAGCGGATATATTTGATCCCGATTACCAGAGTAAGCTACTCATGGCGTGGTAAATCTAAATTTTTTTGGGTCTATGGAACAGAGAGAACCATACATGCTCCTGATTATCCGCAAAAATTCTGTTGTGACTGTAGTATATCGTGAGAAAAAAC
Organism: Brevipalpus yothersi; assembly: GCA_003956705.1. Taxonomy (NCBI): domain Eukaryota; kingdom Metazoa; phylum Arthropoda; class Arachnida; order Trombidiformes; family Tenuipalpidae; genus Brevipalpus; species Brevipalpus yothersi. The sequence continues at coordinate 15,996 of QZCP01000352.1, forward strand.
CAATATGCATACACCGAGAATCGTGTGTCTATCTCTGTGTCTGTCTGTCTCATTTTTTGAGCTTTTCAACATCATCATCTTTGAATATGTTGATTTTTTTTGCTACTACTACTACTACAAGATGCTTCCACCATGTAATCACTCCATCAAATCGAACTTTTCATTCGATAGTTTACTTGCTTGGATGATCAAGAGAGAAGATGAAATGAGAAAAAATTTTCAGCTTCCCGAAAAAAAATTTCAAAAAATGTGACAGCCTAAGGTACTGTTGAAAGATGTTTTCATCTTCTCCATCTTCTTCTTTTTTTCACCGAATTTTCTCTTCACTTGACCTCTCTTTCTTTCTTCCTTTCTTTATTTCTCTCCTCCCTTCTTTTCCTCCTCTTTTTTGCATCTCGATGGATGAGAGAAGCTCATGAATTTTATGCCTCATCTGCTCATTCACTTGTAAATGTTCAATATCGCACCCATGTAAATAATATGAATTTTACACATAAACCATACAAATGCAAAAATCATGCAAATATTCTGTCACATAAATATATGTGTATGAGATGAGGATTGACTATAAAAAATAGGAGGAGAAGAGAAAATATGAAGAGCGATAAGAATTTTGTTTCCAAAAAAATTTTCTAAGAAATAAAAACTAATACTGTTACGGAAGATGTTTCAATTTATTCTTCAGATCATTGCCGATCGTTATTATATGTCCATATGAATTGACATATGTATACATATGAAGCCCCTTAGAATTTTCACGATATTATTGTTTGACGTTTTTATTCACCCAAAATTTTTCTTCTCTTTACCGTTATTGATGCCGAAAGAATGCTACAAAGAAAACGACGGAGAGAGAGAGAGAGAGAGAAAATAACAGACGAACAAAATCAATTCCACAAAATCAAATCTAGTGATTTCAGTTTGGACATACACATATACATGTACATGTCTTGACTTTAGTGAAAGTAATTGAGCAAACATCGATAATCGTCTTATGACATGCAATGTAACCTCTCTCACATACGTATAACACCACAAACACTTTATTTTTTTCGCTAATCATTATCACCCACTCAACACTGGTGGACATTATATCAAGTGGGTGTTCTGGGTGAGAATGTTGGGTATTTACAAGTGAAGAAATGTCATATAGACGTCACAAGTGTGAATGTGTGAGCTCAAATTGTTGTGGTATCAGAATCAAAGTAAAGATCAAGAAAACATCACAACTAAAGTGTATACAGTGTAGAAACGCTTTATTTACGTAGGGAATACAAGTCCAAAAAGAAGTTCACGGAAGAAAAATAGAAAGAAAGAGAGAAAGAAAGAGAAAGCCATTCGACAACATCAACAGACCAAATATACACACAGACGGATCCTATGGAAATATCGATCGAAATGTTACGATAAAATGTATATACACGTTCAACCTCATTGAATACATTAGTCAACCGAACGTTTTATGTCGTTTACTTCTTTTCATTCATGTTATTTCGATACAACCGAAGTATACGCATGATACACATATATCTGTATGTATTCCCTAAGATCACAGAACTTTCGGTCATGATAGCTAGTGGAGAAGAAAAATATTCTCTTTTTTTTCTACCCAATGAACTTGCATCATAAGATTGTGGACAATACAATACAAGAATTGAACTGAGAGCAACCTGATGATTGTATCAATTTTATTAGTGGACTTTATTCCAAGTTTTTGTCATCCAATGCCTTATCAGTACTAGTACTACTACTTTCATTTTGGGATCAATTTTTCTGATGGAAACACATTCAATCAGAGAGCCAAATCTATTGTTGCCATCCAATTTTTCTTCTTCTTCTTCTTTTCATCCATTGTTCTCATATCACCCATCATTATCATCATCTCCATCTTCATCTTAATTTTTCCAATCTTTTAGTATTGAATGTTTCACCTTTGATCCATGAAGACCTCTATTGATTTCTTAAACCCCATCTCTGATTGTCAATGAAATCCTATCGCCTATGTTTTACTACTATCACCCTAAATCATGGGCATCAGTCTCACAAAAAGTAATTTCAAGCCCATATCAATGGATAAAATGTCCACCGGATTGACAACAATTGATACCAGTATGATAACGGATCAGGAAGATGTGGTTGATTCGAAAGTGGCTTCTCTCAATCAATCTTCTCGTCATCATTCGACTCCAATTCTCGATACTCCAACTGATATCACCAATGAAAACAGTAACTACCATTGGGATTCACCATCAATCATAGATCCATATGAGTGGCCAACAAGGTTTCCAGTAGTCCCAAAATCGGCAGCATCAAGTGGTGCTTCATCTTTTCAAACTAATGGCCAAAATGAACTTTATCCACTTTTTGCGAATAAAAAAATTTTCACTGATGATGGCCCAGCAGTATCGATCAATTCGAGATCATATCTCATCAGTGGACATTTGATGATGAATGATAAAAATGGCCGTGAAAGTGATATCGATGAAGATGATGATTTTATTGATGTTGGTGGCAATGATGATGACCGATGTGACTCCAAAGTGGACACAGATGCGGTCATGTCAGAGATAGATAAACTACTGTCAGAATCGGAAACAATGGTCACTCCGTCGCCATACAAATGGAAACCTTCGAAAAATTTTTCAAAACTTTTATCATCTGTGGATGGTGATGATAATGATGATGGCTATTCAGTAGAGGGAAAACCGGAACCGGATGTGATGAATGATGATGAAAAAGTAAAACAGGATCAAATCGCATGGAATCATAATTATAGTATGGTAAGTGAGGAATAATAATAATCCATCATTTTTGGATGCTATTCGTTTATTTATTCATCGAAACCGATAATCACTTCATGATACACTCGAGAATACTTCTGTTCATTTGAGTGCTTTCTCAAGATTCCCCTTAAGAATCAGATTGAATATAAATACTATGATGACCATCCATATGAGTTGCCTTATGGTCTCTGATTAGTCTCATGTATGGTGAATCTGATGAATTGTTGAGCTCAATACCATCACTTTTCTCTACTCTTCCTCTTTCTTTCTCATCCATTCATCTAACCCTATTTCCACCGGTTGATGATTCCAATGCGATTCCCATAGAGGAATACCAAAAGTGAGCCAGAGAAGAGCGTGATTGGAAGAATTGCTGGAATAGAATCGGTAAAGTAGAAGCAAAAAGTAAGCTTGAATAGAAATCAATTTACTATAAGCTACATATGCCCGTGGGTATAGTGATGATGATAGTACACAAGGTGTGATACAGAAAAAGGGTAGAAAGAGGAAAAGAAAAATGCATACCTTATGATAAGTCTAGGAGTGGGAGAGAGAGAGAGATGGTGAATCATGGTATGTTAGCTTTCAATGTGTCATGGTATAATATATCAAGTAATTTTCATCCCTAAAAAAGTTGAATGAGATTGATGAATAGTCTATGGAAGAAGTCTCAGTAGAAAAGAGAGAGAGAGAGAGAGAGAGAGAGAGAGAGAGAGAGAGAGAGAGAGAGAGAGAGCAAGAAAGGCTGTTCAAAACTTGAGACTTTCAGGTATTTTTCTTGGATGAATTTTCATGTAACTAGATGTTTTATCATCTCTCTCCTCTCTTCACAATCATGGAGTTGGATGATTTCGAGTATCCAGGAAGAGGATTGCAACAATCATTCCTGGCTCAGTTATCCTGCTGATTTGAGTGTATATCCACTTACACTGGTTCTTCTTCCATCTGTGTAGCCTTGTGAGAGTCAATCATATCAAATCGAGTAGATCAAATACCTTCGAATAGATTTCTGATTTCAACATTCATGATGAGAAGGCTGAAAGAGAATATTCCTTCATCCTTTGATCGTCTTCTTTCCATCTATTCGAGAGTCATTAGAATTGCAGGTAGCATGAGAGATGCTCAATCGAATATCCATTTGGAAGCTCTGAAATCCTCTCCTGGAATCATCCATCATGATGCCATTATGATTTATTTTCATCCATCTTACTTTCTTTCTTCGATATATATTTTCTCCATTCTCATTCATTTCTGTGATTCTCTAGTGGATATTCGTAATTTGAGTGAATTTTCATCAAGTAATAGTTGGTGATCTGTCATATCTCATCGGATGTTACATAATACACTACATGATGTAACAAAATTTTTTGACTGATAAGAAAACAATGATGATGAATTCGTGGGCAAAAAATATCAGAAGAAAGTGTGCCTGGGTGAAATATATATATAGTATTTTTCCGTTCCCATGATATAGAACCGTCATTATGTAAGAAGAATCTAGAGAGGATGAGGATGGGAATGAGGATGTAGACGGGGCTGAGGATGAAAATGAGGATGAAATAGAGAGAGAAAGGGAAATATGTAGAATAATGAGGTGGGAGGATGAGCAAGGTGATTGAAGGAGAGAGAAAATCATGATATTCTGGGGAAAGTTTTTTTCCTCTTGTCATCCAGCAGTCAGCATATATTGAGGAATAGTGGAATAATAATCAACCAGGAACCAGCCAGATGAGAATAGCAAGTATCAGAAGAGAAACATTGGTGGATAAAAATGATGAAATTCATTATCAGCCCAGATGATAGAATTCTCAGTAGAAAGGATCATTTATATGATAAAGACAATAATGATATTCAACATCAGCATGATAAAGGTTTGTTTAATCAAGGTTTACTTTGCCCATAATCATTAATACACTGCATCTTTTTGCCAACCAATTTTTTCATCATCTCATTCGATTACAGATACTGTTATTGTTAGATTTTTGGACCATATTAGTAAACTTTTTTTGGCTCCATTCTTAGAGTTTGCCATCTTTCTCTCTGTCTCTCCATCTTTTTTTCCAACCATTACTTTTCTTCAATGTGAAATCTTCATTCATCTTTCTTTCTCTTTCATTCAATTGATCACAATGTTTCCGTTTCTTCCATAGCTTTATTCACATTCTAACTTGTGGCTTTTCTGGATCACTCTCAGTGATCCAAAGTTTATTGTTACCATGAACACATTCATGTTCTATTCCATCCTTTATTTCTCTCAGATAGTGGACACACACAGAATAGAATGAATGGGTGACAACAATTTACACCCTTATTCAATGTAATGAAAACAAGATTGAATGCTTGCATGTCCTCTCTCTCCTTCATCTTTCATTCTTTTCGATATACTCACACACATTTTTGTGTGAAACTCAATTCTATTCCAGAGAATACATCAGAGTTCAGGGACATGCTTTCATGATGGAAAGTATTCTGCTTGACAGCTCGTCAGTGTCACAATTTCGTCATGTTTAAGGTTGAACAATGAAGAAATTAAGAGAAGAGTAACACAGGAAGACAGGCGAGATATGAGAGATAGTAGAGAGAGATCCATTTAAGTTTCCATCATCCAGATAGAAAGAAAGAAAGAAAGAGAGAGAAAGAAGAAGATGGTCCACGAAAAATTTAATCCAAACAAAGAGGCACGAAAGTGAACACTTTGATTCTACTTTGGTTCCTTTTACAGTTAGCCTTCTTGTTTCAAAGTCGTGATCAAAGAACGAAAAAGAAGATGAACAAGAGTGTTGAATTCTCTCTCTCTCTCTCTCTCTCTCTCTCTCTCTCTCTCTCTCTCTCTTCTCGTCTTTTTTCGGAAGTAAAACTTTCCTCAAACTTGAGCAATGGCCATCTCCTCATAGCGGAAGTGAAGCATTAGGCTACTAAAGTGAGGAAAATGTTTGCATATTCTATTTTCTAAACAGGCTAGGATCTAGGATCTAGAATATCACATGAAAGAGAGAGATAGAGAGAGAGAGAGAGAGAGAGAGAGAGAGAGAGAGAGAGAGAGAGAGAGAGAGAGAGTTTTGTAGCTTGAATTCTATGAACGGTCTTGAAACTTGAATTCAGTTCAAATTCAGTTCCAAGAATGTTTGCATTCTGAGGAAGAAATAGAAAGAGAAAATTTTCAGAAAAAGAAAAAAAGTAAAATTTCGTCAACAAAACTTGTAGAATTCAATTCAATTCATTAGCTTTCAAGTTTCACAGATATACAGTTTCAAAGGCACTGCTTATGGGCAATGATCAACACCTTTTCTTCTCTCTCTCTCTCTCTCATTCTTTGTTGAAAAGGCATGAAATGTTTTCTAGCAAAGCTTTCTCCAAAATTGAACAAGATAGTTTCATGGGAGAAAAATATCTTGAATACATGTGAATTGCTGGCAAATTTGTTCAGATTCATCCAGTCAAGTTTATCAGCAGAAGGAATACATTGAAAAGACTTGTTAGTCCGCTGAGAGTCATAATGGAATTGAGTTTGATTCTTTCCGATTTGCTCGGCTTCTTCTTCTTGCTCTTCCTTTCTCTCTTCGACTTTCTTCATTGATCCGTTAGTCATGAGTGAATCACCTCTCTTTCTCTCATCTTGACAATATTTAAGTGAAAGAGGGGGGAACATTCCAATTCCTGATAAACCTTATTATCGAGTGTGTCACGTGTGCCTTCAGTTATCACCCAGAGAAAGATAGTGAAATCAAGGTGAGAGATGGGAGAGATTCTTCAATTATCTCACAGTTAATTCATGAACACTGATGAGAGTCATGATCATTGGTTTTACAAATCTAAGGTGATTAAGCTGGAATGAGCATTAAAAACATGATATAAACATTGATTTGATCATTAATGATCCCGGTTTGATGTTCAAATAGTAGGTGTGAACACACCAAAGATGAGTAATTAACACACGTATTCAGTACACACTCATTTCACCAAGTAAAGCACCTTTTAAGTACGATTCATTGAGAATTTTTTCAAGTACATCTATCTTTTTCTCGAGAAATAAAGTTCTGGATAAGAGGAGAAATTCTCTCTATTTCAAATGATCAACATTCCTTGTTCTTATCACTCAATAGGAGCTTAGAAGCATCGACACTACGACCATTTTAGAATACTTCAATTCGTACTCATATCAAAAAGTATCTGTGCCTATAGTTGAAGATGGACATGGAAAGAGAAATAGAACATAATCAATTTCCTTGCAATCTTCAATGATTAGTGGAGTATAGATGATATCAAGATAGTATATCAGAGAATCTTCACTGAAAGAATGGAAACATGGTAACAGTTCGTGATGGATGGTCATGGGGAATCTTATCAGCCTTTTTTGCTATAAAACAGATTCAAACTTGAAACCTAATCAGGATTTTCATACTAATTATTGCAACGAGATTAAAAATACCGTTTATATATTACCGGTTGAATCCAATTACTCTGTGGAAAACAAAACCTTCCAAGTTTACTTCAATTAAGCTAGATTAATTTGGTATTTTTCTTGGAAAAGTTTGCTCTCTCTCTCTCTCTCTCTCTTTCTCTCTTCACTTCTCCTATCATTTTAAATCCCATTTTTTCTTGACATTTTTATTTTCCACTCATTTGGCTTCCTTTCTTTTGCAGCTAAGCTCAAGTCCAACAAGTGAAAGTGTCAAAAAAAGTGTCAAAAGCAAAGAAACTGATTACTGTGATAGACTTGACAACAATTCTTTAACTGAACTTGACCTACTTCAAGCTAGCTCTTTGCTCAAGCAAAATCAAAGTACCGTAAATAAGCTTAAGGAACGTGATGAGGAGGAAAAAAGTAAGTGCATTAATCCTCTTAAGCTTTATGCTGAGGCCATGTGAATTTTTTTTCTCTCCTCTTCTTCATCTCTCTCTCTCTCTCTCTCTCTCTCTCTCTCTCTCTCTCTCTCTCTCTCTCTTCCTTCCTTTCTTCATCATCTCTTCATCCTACTTTTTTTTCTTCCAAATTCAATCTTAATAATTCATTCATTCGATTTGTTGTAGATAAAATTCAAGATTACGATGACTTAGAGGAACGTCTCATCTCTTCGATTGAGTCTCAATTGAATGGAGTGAAATGATTCAACTCTCTCTTTTTCTCATGAGTGATCCAAGTTGAATGCTTGAAACAATTTTCAAGCAATTCTGTTCTCATTCACTTTATCCAATCGCTCTCTATGGATACAATTCTGAGAAAGAGATATAAAACGAGAAAGAGAACATCATCTCAATAGTTGTATAAATTCGTGTAGAATGTTGCCTTGGAAGAGTCAAGAGTCAAGCATCCAATATTTTGTAACTTGTGTATAAGATAAAGTATTTTGTAAAGAATTGCACTTATATCAATATATAGATAGATAGAAGAGAGTAAGGTAATATTATCAGCGAAATGTGGCCAAATCAAATCGATCAAATTTTCAAATCACATCCCATGTGTGTCGTAACGAAATTCTTCTTTCTCTCTCTCTCTCTCTCTCTCTCTCTCTCTCTCTCTCTCTCTCTCTCTCTCTTTGCCATCTTTCTTTTTCTTTTCCTGGTAAGAGAAGAAGAAAAAGAACTTGTTCAACTGTTTTTTTCCAATACAATATATGGATTTTGCTTTCGGTTTTGAAGTATTAAAGAGGAGAGTATTCACTACTACTACTGATAGTAGGACCAGTGGCAGCTTTATTGATGGGTCCATGGGAGGTCAAGAAAATCGGAGAAGTGTGTATGTGTGTGTGTGTGTGTGTTTGAAATAGTAAGACAGGGTAATGCACTTGTATTCTTTGAATGTCTTCTTTATCTTCATATATTTCTTTGACTATTTCTTATTCTTCCTTCTCTGGACGATTCCCATGATTATTTCAAGCTCACTACTACTATTTCTTCCCTGAATGTACTATTTTTCTCACCATCTATTTGACTAGCTATTCCCAAATGGTAGCCAGTAAGAGTGAGTGAGAGAGACACAAATCTGGACCATATGCTCTTGACCAGCTTTCGGTCAATCATAAATAATGACCTGAATGTCTGATCGTTTATGTGTGAATCTGTATGAGAAAGTTGGCCAACTAGGCATCGGTCAAGCTTAGCCCGAGAGAATAGACAAAAAGTCAGAGAGAGAGAGAGAAAAAAACATTTCGAACAAAAGTCGAAAAAGGAGCAGAAAGAATAAATCGTATTGATTGAATTGTTTTCATGGTGATTGTAATAGCATTTGTATACAGGAAAAAAGAGAGAGAAAAAGTAAGGAAGGAAAATAGGAAGTGATGTGGTGGTGATTGTGGTAACATTAGAAGAGAGAGAGAGAGAGAGAGAGAGAGAAAGAAATAATGACCATCAATATACTTGATTCATAAAAATGATGCCAAAAAGGACGTTGACGGTGGTAAATATATTTAAGAACATATCTCGGTATACATTATCATCAGAATGCTTATCCAAGAGAAAAAGAGATCAATGGTAGTCAATAGTAATCAGGAGGGGCTATCTCTGACTAATTTTCGAGTGTTAATAGGGTCTACATTATAAATTGAGATGTAAGTATCCAGATTTTGTAGGTGTAGTGAGTGGAGTGGGAGGCTTGTGGGTGGTCTTAGAAGTATTATATATATATATATATATATATAGATGCATGTATCAGAGGAAAAATAGTTTAGCAAATGTGTAGCGAAACTGTTCGGACATTGTACAGTAAAGAATAAAATTGACGGCACTATTGATCAATGATAGCATGTCCAATAAGGCGGACAGAGGTTGATAAAGTTTGATGTAAGCATCATCATTGATACCAATAAGAAAGGTCAAAAAACCATTTGGCAATTGGCAAATTAAGAATAATAACAGTATGGCTAATAACATTCGTGTGGTTCGATCGTGTGAACCAGAATGACCTCCTGGACCACCGGCAACTGAGTGTGATTTAACTTTACGAAATGTTGGATTAAGCTCTTTGGAAGATGAATTGTCACTTGTTTCCAGTCCACTATCTGGTGTACAGTTGATTTTTTTCACATTACTACTGGATGAAGCAGCAAGTGTATAACAATTTTCTTTTAAACGCCTCTTACGCTTATCAGCCGCATATACAACATTAATTAGAGCCCATGTTAGATAGGTTAACAGAACGCAAGGCACCAATTTACATCCACCACTGAATAGCCAGAAATTAATACGCTTTAATAGTTCGCCTCGTGCCATCGCAATTTCACTGTTAGTAATCTATGTGCGATAATAATGGTAATGATAGGATTTTGTGATATGATAAGAAGGAGGCGATAAGAATAATGGCAAAAGATGAGGAATACTCGGGAAAGCCTTAAGCGAGAGAAAAAAATTGTGTATGTCAGCTTAAACATGTCAACACATGTGTCTAATGGATGGAGACTTCAAAAATCATTGGGCCAAAAAGGTGATGTCAAAGTCAGATAGAGAGATTGAAAGAGATGGATAGAAAGAGAAAGAGAGAATGTAGAGCAATAAATTTGCTTGCCTTATAACACTCGCCGCCATTACATGAATCATCCATTATCGCATAAGACGGATACATCGGAGCACAATAGATGGGAACCACAAGATAGGTTACGAGTATCAATCGACGAGAGGTGGACAGTGTGCACCAACCTCTACTTTGAGTTGGAAATCTGTGGGAATATGTTAAATAGTGTTCTAAGTGAAGAATATATTGCCTATTCCACTGGATGGATGATGCTTGAAAGTGGTATGGGATGACAATCATGATGGATTACATTTTTAAAATTCTCAATTCGTTTTGGTGGTCACTCATATTTTTTGAAAGGTTAATTTGATTTTGTTGGTGAAAGTATTTTGGCAGAAAATAAAAGTATTTTGGGAATACATTGCAAAGCAATCGCATACAAAAGTCAAAGTAGATAGAGTTGAAAGGAAAAGGTAAAGAAGAGAGAGAGCGAAAGGCAATACGAAAAGGTCAATCTTTATACTCACTTTACGGAAATATATCTCCATATAGCTAAAGAAACAGTTAACCATGTTGATATTGTGTGGAATATAACGCTAAAATGTTGATGGAAGAGTGTGTAAACAGCCCAAGCATAAGAAAATTTTTCAGCCTCAATATCATAATGCTGAACATAGTTGTTTATATTAAAAGGTATATAGTCCATCATAACCAGCATATCAGCCACTGCTAAGCCGGTGAGAATGCTGTTAGTTGCTGATATAAGATCTTTTCTGTAAGGAAATAAACAAAGTGGAGAGGAGAAGAGAAGAGAAAGAAGAGGATATGAAATTATCGAAATAAATTGAGCTTCATGATCTCAAGATGATAATTAGAATGCATGGAAAATTTTTCGCCCTCATGATCTTTTCATCCACTCACTCACTCCTACAAACTGAATTATCTTCTCATACTTCCGGGAATTTTTCTCGAGAAACTTTCAATCAAGCCGATTCAAGTATTCTTCACTGTATTAATCAGATGCTCAGAGAAAAAGTATTTTCAGAAATTTCAATCATGCACTCATCAAAAGCTCTCAAGAAGAACAAAATTATCACCACTAGGAGATCAGAATCTGAAGATTTGATCTTGAATTCTTCAAGTTTGCCTCCTTATTCATAAATAGCTTCTTTGGGCATCAAAAATGCTCAAAGATGTTCGAAATCGAAAAGAAAAATCTGTTCACAAGTGTGAAAGCCTCAGGCTATGGTTGATTATGTAGTATCGAAACTGATTGTTGGAACTGTTGAGTTGAAAACGTGAGGAACACTCATGATAGAAATGATCCTCTCCAAATACCAAATAATCAATAAAGTAAGCTAAAAATTTCAACATTTGAGTCAATTTGCTGAAAATTTTTTTTCACTCTTCATGCTTTCCAACTATTGATCTGTTTGAGATCAATTCCAATTCGTTTCTCCTTGATGATGTTTCACAGAAACTGAGCATTTTGCTCGTCTATCAGCCACTAGCAGTCATTCTGTGGATATACTGTTGTTTCATCATTTAATAGACCCATAAGTCTTAGATAATCGACATTGCGTCTAATGTAACTGGTATTCTCTTGTTCATTCTATTTTATCACGCATTAAGTGCTCGATGAGTGCTTATTGTCCTGATATTTGACGCTCGATTGGTGACCAAGATTCTGTGCCTGGTCTTTCAGCAAATATGATTATTCCGCTAGTTGACTGTGGGCTCACTCAGCATCAGATATTCTCTCACATTATTGAAATGAATCACTCGTTAGGATGTTTATCTTCCTATTCTTCTTCTTCTTTCTCCCCCGTAAACAATTTATCTCGGAATCTTGGATATTTTCTTGCACAAAATTCTTCCCGCCTCTCCTATTGCTGTTTGTCCGTATGGGTATACATCTCTGTGCGTATTCTTCTACTGGAATCAATCAGATCAGAGTATTATCCAATGGACTGTGAATGACTGAACACTCCAAGCATGGGAATTGATTGTTCGAACTACAATTTGCCACATGGTGAGGTATATTGAATGAATGTCTATGTATTCTGAAGTTCACTTGGAGAGCTTGTGACCATTCGGACAGTCTATTTGACAGTGTAGAGGGAATACTGTCCTCTTCTCTTCCTTCTTCACTTTAACCCCTGGATCTAGGACAGGATTCAAAGTGAAAAATTCAGCGAAAGCATTTTTCTTCGATTCCAGGAGAGAGAAAAAGAGAAGAATACTATCCATACATCCAAGAAATTGGAATTACTGCTGACGTATTAGAATTCAATCCGCCAAGTCGATCAGCATTACGATTCAGTATCAAAGTCACGCATCGGTGAAAACTGATCTTCGTGCATAACTCTTTTTTTCGCTTTTTTCTCTTCATCTTCTACTTTCTTCCTCTCTTCTTTTCCTATTCTTTTTGCCAGGTTTTTTATCCATCTTCACCAGACATTCCATACTGATCATTCTCATGGATACTTGCGTGATCATACATCATCATTAGTGTATTGATCAGGGGTTGAAGAAAAGTTGCCTTCAGAACACCGAAAGTTGACGAAAAATTTATCCATATTGACTTGTGAAATAGAATATAAGTGTGTGTACATTCAATGAGAAGCTCATTATCATGAAATGATATAAATTGAATGAGCATGAGGGAAAAGGAGGAAGAAAGAGAAAGAAGCAAGAGGAAATATATGAATACACATATGTATGTATATGTGTGTGTGTTGAAGTAAGATTGCATGATAAAATGATTAATCTGAGCTGGATAAGTTTTTCTCGAGAGCTTTTTCGATTCATATGAAGTGAATTTAGATACCATGTAACCATCTTTTTCTACTTTCAAGAACTCATCATCTCGCCTATCATCATCAAATTACCATAAATTTTCAAGTTCGTGATCCTTGTTTCTCACCTCTCCACTTATACTCCAATTTTTTCGATAATTTATGCATAACACACATGAAAGCTTATTTCTCTTACAGAATTGAATCAAGGAGGCCTCCCATTCAACTATTGAGAATCCATCGGAAACACTCGAGATATAGAAAAAGTTCATAATCCACTACTTTATTGAAACGTTTTTTGCTCTCAATGAGAATACTCTCTCTATACAGTGGAAAAACGGCAACCTGACAAGCTATTCAACTTACGATATTATCAAGAACTTTTTAGAATATCCCTCTTTTTGACAGGATTGAATGAATCAAAAAAAAATTGAATCACAAATATCAACGTCTATCCCAAACTGCCTCTTTCAGGGAAATTTTTCTCCTGTGAACTCTATCTCTCTTCTTCTCAAATATTTATATTTTCGAAGTAATTTACAAGCCTATGAATAGTTATTGAGCTCGAAGAGCATTTATTGAGCGGATATTCCTCAAATCTCCCCTTTTCTGTTCGCTATGTTTTTGTTGTTGAAGATTCAGTCTGGTAGATATTCTCTACACTAAAAGCATTTTGAAAAGAATTGAATTCCTTGTCTATATATATTGGAGGGGCTTTTGTGTGTTGTATTCAAAATCATTGATTCGAGTCACCATGTATTTAAATCTATTACAGATGAGGTTTCACGGTTCAAATAATCAATTGCGTGTGATTGAAATAGTGTACCCTTAATGCTCTATTGGAGTATAGACACAGAAAAGTAGACTTGTTAGAGGTTCTCATAATTCAATATTTGCCTAGTGAATGTTTCAAATAGAGAATAAAGTGGTTTAGATGTCAAAGATTCACTTCAACATCAAGAAAACTCTATCAAACTTTTGAACAGAAAATTCTTTCCACTACATGGATAGCTCGACACATACACACACTTTTATTCATACAACATTCCTTTTCAACTTTTGCATGCTTTCCCAAAAATTTGATTTATATCATGTAATGATAGAATGATCAAGCTGAATGACCATTAACCATGAGAAGATTTGATTCATATTCAGATAAAAGTGCTTCATGAATTCAAGATTCATAATGGTTGTTTAAAAGAGCTTAACTGTACTAGTAGCTGTATGTATGTGTGTGTATGTGTGTGTAAATATATATGTATGCATGTACAGGCTTTGGCTGGTTGCATGCTCAAGCATCGTGATTTAGGACTAAAATTTCGGAATGTTATCATTATCCTTTGTTGTCACATTTCTCTTGATATCTTTTCTCTTTTGTGTCAGTTCTATCATTTTTTCTTTCTTTCTCTCTCTCTCTTCCCCTCTTTCTACATTCCTCTTGTTGGATGCCCTTTACTCTTCATTGAATATTCAATGGATGATCGCTACAAATTGTCGCCAGGACTGTAGAAGCTTGCTTGATAATCATCCACTAATTCCTCATACATACTTACAATGGCACCGATGTCGATGTCATGGCATAAATGCATCACTGATGATGATCATGCTTCATTTGAAAATGCTTGCTACCCATCTCTATCTATCTATTCCTCTCTCTCTCTCTCTCTCTCTCTCTCTCTCTCTCTCTCTCTCTCTCTCTCGCTCTCTTCTCCACCACAAACATCACATTTTTACCATCATGCAATATTGAATTCCCCCCGCGATTATGGTACATGTAAACACAATAGCTGAACAAATTTCGAAATGCATATGAGCCTGTCGGGCTTACAGTTGAAATTGCATGTTCCATGTATTCCCTTTCTCCATGTTTTTTCATCAAAAAATGCTAGTAATCTAACAATAGATTAGTCAGATCTCATGGAAACTTTTTTTCATATTCCCTAAGCTACATACCCATGCATCAACCTGAGTGTTCTAAAGGGTAAGATTGAGAGAGCATTATAGGTATTTCTCATTTCGATTCCAAAATAGAGCTTAACGATTCTACCTCCAGTCTAATGATTATTGCCAGAAAAGAGAGAGAGAAATAGATTTGGTTTCGTAATTGTGATTCCACGAGTAGATTGGATGAATGGTTTCGACGCTCTTGTGATTCATCTAGGATATTTTTCATTTTCATTCCTATTTCAAAGCATAGTTTATACCGCTCAAATGCACTTTGAATTTCATTCCATTGCATTCTCTCTCTCTCTCTCTCTCTCTCTCTCTCTCTCTCTCTCTCTCTCTCTCTCTCTCTCTCTCTCTCTCTTTTACTCAATTTTCCGAATCAAAATATGCATTACTCTACCGATGGATTGTAGTGGTCTAAGAAAAGGAATAGAGTTCGATTTCATGGAATCAATTAATCATTTTGGACACAAAAATGTTGAATACTAGCTGAAAGTCTACGCTCATACACACAAGCAGATATAAATCATTCGGTTTTAGAAGTTCAATCTGTATGGGAGAGAAAAGATGAAATCTCTCTCACTTGTCCTTCAGGTGATAAATTTCATCTTCCTGGGCTCTCAAAGAATCGGAAATCGCTTTCATTCATGCTGAGAGCTCTCCTCCTTATTTGAATAAGGAATGGGGTCAAATTCTTGAGTGAAAAAAAATCACACAAACGGAAGCTAGACTAAAAACAATTCTTCCTGATTTGGTGATAAAATGTGGGAAAGAGAGAAGACGACAAGAAAAAGAGAAGCTCAATATTGAACAAAGTCAAGCAGTAGCATGAATTTTTATCACAACATCTCGATTCGTTTTCGCTTAGCATTCAGCGAATGCTTTGATAACATGGGTTTCTTTCTCTCTCATCTCTCATCTCTTTCCTTCTTTTTGCTCTCATTTCCACAGATGCTGTGGGAAAAAAGAGTTGAGAAAAAGATCAGAAATGATCAACGCCCAAGCAAACCCTCCACAAGCCTCTGTATTCCTCTGTATTCCCAATCATCACCTTTTTTTCTCTCTCTCCTCTCTTCCTCCTTTCTTCCTCCTTTCTTCCTCCTTCGTTATTCTACTCTCTCTCTCTCTCTCTCTCTCTCTCTTCATTCCCTCTTATTCTCACTGTTCAGGCAGCCATTTCGCATTCATCATGCACAAATTCTGCTGTGATAAAGATGAAAGAATCAAGTCAAACCTTTACCCAAAAGTAAGCCAGTGAGCATGGTGTATGCAAGCTGGGCGAAATAAAGCATTCCAGGGTGCCGGCTATACTGAAAGTCAGGCATTCATTTTCCATTTCCTTCTGACTGAAGATTGACTAACTAAACAAACAAGGGGAATCATCATCACGCATGATGAAGATGATGGAGCTCTGACTATTCCTTCTTCTACTTTTTCTTTTCCATAGATTCTTCATGATGATGTGGTTCGAGGAATAGGAGCAGCGATGATTGTTGCAAATATTATTATTGCCCCCTTCTGAGCCAAAATATATATATTCCCTTCGACTGTATTCCTGTATTCCCTTTTCACCCTTTCAATCCTGTATGTGTTTGTAGCGAGTTTCATCGAGACACGAGTATAGCTTGATCAAAGACCGGGAATATATATATGCGTATCACTATCTATATGAATGAATGAAAATCCGTTCTGAATGCCCCGGATAGCTTCTTCATAACCACTGGAGCGCATTCCAGAGGCTATATACTTTCCACTCATAGTCTGATAGTCCAACAGTTGCTTCATATATAAATATAATAATCATAATTTCGCTATGCTACATATTATTCGACAAGCGATTGTATTCCTTTGATATAATAAATAAGTGCATACAGATAAGCTTCTAACATTCTTTTGCAACGATAATGGCTTACTCAATGAATTATTTGGCTCTTTTGCTTTCAGTAATGATGAGAATATTTTCTCTCTCTCTCTCTTTCTTTCTTCTTCATGCAACTGATCCTTTTCAACTGAGTTACTCAAGTAAAAATGTGCCTCTAAGCTAGTATGTTTAACTCAAATCTTTCCGTCTAGACTAACTATACTACATAGCATTTATACCATGTACTGTATATACAGTACATGGAACGTGTATTTGGTTAAACAAAATTCACTTTACAAGCTCCTCCTTTTACCTCCACTATTTTGCTATTCATTATTCTCTTGATGCCTCGGTAAAAAGGGTTCCATAGGAGAATAAAAATGTTAATCTACTTAACATTTAGGTATATGTGCTTCATGCTCTTCTTTCGCTTACCTTCTCTCTTTCTCTCTGTCTTCTTTCTTTCTCTCTTCCATCTAAAATGAAAGTTAATTCATGTCACATCCAACATCCGTTCATTCGATTATCTAGCCAATATTTTGAGAAAATCCAATCAGACATCAAGCCTCATGAGCAAAGGTATCCAGCAACAGTGGAAAGGTATGTATGTGCCATATTTTTTGCACAATCCACTCTAATAGCTATTTTAAAGATTGCGATTGAACTTGACAGAATTTACAAATTTTCCTTCAAAATGATTATGAATCCCCTCGAGGTACACCTTTCAATCATCCGTGTATCGTTAAATTGATCAAGTTTACTGAGTATATAGTTTAGTGTAGATTTCACACGATACAAAAATCAGTGGATACAAATAGACTTTTATTTTTCAAAGAGAATCACTTTCTGAAATGGATGAAATGGAAAAATATGCCTTAAGCATAATGTCAAAACTCTTGTAAAGTTTCATTATCTTGAAGAGGAGAAAAATTTTTCTCTCTTCCAAAGAACTACTCACAAATCAAATCTTTTCTTCTGACAAGTAATAAAAGAAGTAGTAGAAATACTGATGATAATGGAAACTTTCACTTAATATTCTTCCATTTTCAAACTACATGAAAGAAAGAGCACAGCAAGTGAAGCAAAATTCTTACCTTGTGAGAACGATAATGTTCAAGATGTTAGTAAAAATACCGAATAAGCACACACATAGGCCCAAATAACCATGGATCGGATCGTAGAAGCTTTGAAATTGGTATAGAATGGAAGTTGAATTGTTTGTATTGATTGTGGGCACTTCACTTGCTTCATAGTTTGTGGATGGTGATGAAGATGAGGAAACATCGGATGCTGAAAGTGACAGACTGTTACCGATAACAACCACAGTAGCATTTAGTATACCATTGATTGGAGGATGGGAAGTGGACACAAGAGACGGTAAGTCACCCATTAAGTAGATCACAGAATTGTGATGATTGACGATAATGATTGTGTTGTGTAAGCCAAATAAACATTGAACACTAAAATCAGATCAATTCTAACTTTTTCTTCCTCCTCACTGCTACCTCTCGAGATGTTTTTCGGCGAAAAAAATCAAAAAACAGAGAAAAAGAGGAGGAAAAAGTGAGAAAGATAAAGAGAAATACAATGATGGAGATAAAGAAATCAAAAAAGAATATGAAGAAACAAACTTCGGAAAAATTTTCAATTCGAAGACTAGCTATTGCAAAGACTCTTCCACAACTAGGATGATTGTAATTATTTGGCTAGTAGAAAATTCGAAGAGAGAACGTAACGATCTGGCCTGAGGAATGGAAGATATGTATAATATTGTCACTGCTCAACAGACGAGCGAGTGAGCAATGAACTGATACCTTTTGATGCTCACTGTGTAAACGTTCGAAAGAGGCGTTGGATTAATATCGTTAAGAAGATCATGCGTGAACAAGCTATACTAAGGAACTTTTCATAACCATGGTGGATGGTTTACGATGGTATGATATTCTTATATTCTCTTAATTTGTTGGTGATCAAATACCGGTGAGATTGTGATAATATTGGTCTTGGAAAAATTGGAAGACGATCTACTCACTTATAATCAAGATGAGTAAGGAATGAGGTGAGATGTCTACTTATTGATTTTGCAAGTTTAGGGAAGAGAGAGAGTTATCAGTGTTTAAGAGTGACTTTTTCATCAACAATTTTAGCGGTAATCAAATATTCATTCGATTAAAATTCAATTGAGAGTAATAAAAATGGTTAAAGTTTGTTTGCTGATATTTTTTTCACTTGATGTGAGTTTTATTGTCTTTGATTTGAACGCATCTCATTTTTCTCCAGCTCAGTGTTACAGCGGAGGTAGGTTACGGTTACAAACGGATACAAAGATTTTCATCTGATAGGTTTCAGCCTCCAAAGACCATCATTCAAATAGTGAATATTCTCAACGGCTACACCTTTGTTAATACTTCCTCTGCAATATGAGAAAAGTGATAATAATGATGAGAACAGAGCACAACACAGGTCTCATAAGTGATACTCACATTTCTCCGGTAGACATCTTCATGATACCGACAGCCAAAGCATGTTGCTTTCCTTGAGCAATTATGGTAACAATAGTACCGGGAAATAAATTGGGTGTCATAATGGCCCCTTTAGACGTTAAACCAGGACACATTATGTTAGCACCTTGTAATACAAATTGAATGGCACCAGAATCAACCTGCATCAAAGGGCATATTGTTGGATCTGCAATATTGGATAAGTATGAGAGTTTAAACATGATCAGTTTACAATTTTTTTACAACTCACATTTATGAATTAATTTGAGAGACGGTATGTATGGTTCATCTCTATCATGGAAAAACAAATGTTCTCCCTTTTCATTAATTAATATTTCAATACGATTGGAACATTTCACTATTTTGAGTGATTCTTTTTTGGGTAATATCTCATCAATATATTCTTCGATAGCAGGATACTGTTCAACTATCTTATTTCGAATACCTTTTTGAACGGATGATTTTAATTGTGTAGTACCAGATACAGAAGAATCATCAAATCTACGGGAAAAAGAATATATAAAATCAATTGTTGCCTCATCCAAATGGTCATCATCAATATAATGTGTTGGTAGTGATATTGTTTACAAGACTACCAGCATTATTAGAGAATCCTTACCTCTTGAACATTTTGTCTTACACAAAAGTGATTAATGCTATAAAATCAGATGATGATGAACAATCGAATTACAATCCACAATTAAGAAGTGAATCAAAAAAAGATGATGCAAACAAGCAACATGCAATAACCGGCAAAAATTTTGTTTTCCCAAAAAAACATGCATCTTAATGCGCAAATGTTTACCTTTTTATAACCGCGTGCTTCAAGATCAGTTTTTTTTGGATATTTTCGAATAAAAATTAATTATTTCTACAAAATTGTTGAAAATATTCGTTTGCAATCGATTAATCTAAAATAATTTTTGTAATATTATGCAAAAATTTCTCATATTATTGGTTTCGATTCATATTTTCCTTTATCCACTTATAAGTGTGGCTCAACAGTAAGTTTTATTTGCAGATGTGTTGACAAAAATTTTCTAATTTTCTAATTAATCTAATAATAAAATTTTATCTCGAATGTTTTCAAATGATAAGGAATGAACATGATGAAAGAGAGCCACAAATATGTAATGAAACATCCAAGTACAATTTAATAAATATTTTGGCAATAAAAGGAGGCTACATAAATTTAGATTGCTCAGAGGTCTGGTAAGTTTTTTGTTACTTATACTGTGTTCGTTGACTTTGGAATGATAAATTTGGAATTTTCGATTATTTTTAGTCTACGATCTCCTGCACTATGGTACAGAGCATCAGTTTCGATTGCAAGTCTTGTGATAGTAGATTATAAGAATGAAGAAAAAATCAAAACCAATTGGCAAGAATATTCTATTGTCATCAAGAATTTGACTGAAGAAGATGAAGGACATTATTTTTGTTCCAGAAATGGAAGCTTCTTCAATGAATATATATTGGATGTTGTGGATGAAGAGCCTCTGGATATTTTGCTGTATCCTAATACCAAGATTGAGGAACCAATCACATGGAAGTTGGTAGATAATAAGGGTAGAAATATCACGTAGGTATTTAAATTGCTTTGAACCTCAAAAGAAATGATACAAAGCTTTTTAATTTTGTTTAGTCTTTCAATTGCTTATCGATGGTTTAATTGGAGCGAATGTAGTAGATGTAATCAAATAGGTCTACGAAAAATAATTGGATTGTATTGTGTCACTACCGCCAATGTGATAGATGGATCACCTTACGTAGACACAGAGCGAACTTATTTACTCTGGCAATTGCTTAATATGGGATTGTCAACCAAATCACACATGATTCCAGAGTGGATCAGTAATGACACAACTTTTAAGTAAGCATCGAAATTCAATTTTATGGGGAAATTTAGATTACATTCGAATTGAATTTTTTCTATTTTCACGCTTGAAGAGACAACCAATATCGAAAATCGAAGGTAGTTTACAAATTTTGTAAAGTTGACTGTTCTAATGATACTTCGGATGATTTTGGTGATGTAAAAAACAAAAAGCTGAGTGATCTTGTACCTATCACTCGTAAAGAAACTGTTTCCTATCTTCCCGGAAGCAATGTTATCTTAGGATGTCCAGAGTAAGTCAAATTAAAATCTTACAATTTTGAAAGCCAAAATCTTGATAAAATGTTTTTTTCTTTGAAAATATTCAGTTTGAAACTGGGAAATGACTCTGTTGTGTGGAAAAAAGGTCCTCGCATAATTGACCTTCTTCAAGTTCCATTCACTACCGGAAGAAAATATGCAGATCACTTGGGCCAATTTCGTATCAACAACGTCCAAACATCTGATGAAGGGATATACAGGTAAATTGACACTCATACACTCAACCAGTTATGTACTTCTTCTAACAACTTATTGCATTTATTTGTTCTCGATAATCATTTATCTTCATAATTAAAATTCTGAATGATCTTTCGATAGCTGCCGTCTTCCACATCGAAATGGATCAGATCGAAACGTAGCCACAAATCGTCTTGTAGTGGGTACAGTTATTTCTGTGAAGCAAGTCGATTTTGCCTCATTAGTCATCTATTCCAGCTTCATTTTATTTATTGTCATTTACATGGCTAAATCGATTATTCGCAATCGAAAACATGTTATCGGATAAATTTAATCTCAAGTCTATCTCTGTATCTCCCATCATCTGCATCGAGAGAATTTTCGAATTCAGAAATTCTGACTTGGCTGAATCAGAATTCTCAGAATTTATCATGCAAGCTCAGTATGTGCACCAGATAGCGCCTCAGCATGAGCGCAAATTTCGAAAAATTATTACACAATTGTTTACATTTTCTCACCACGTGCTTGGTGCGGTAAACTTTGATTTTTATCGAACTTTTACTTTATGTGAAAATTTACTCAATTGTTTGTTTGTTTGTTATTAGCAATGATATCATCATCAGTATTGAGACATCTCTGCAGATCTGTTGCCACCAGTGTTCGAACTCATTGGGGACTCTCTCATGTGAATAGATTTACCGTTCGTGAACACAATTGTGGTGATATTACCGAAAAGATGATCGGTAAGCGAGTGACAGTGTATGGTTGGATCAAGTCTCGACGAAAAGAGGGTAAAAAGATAGGATTTATTGTACTATCTGATGCATATGGCTCGGTGCAATTGCTGTCTGTTAATCGTAATTGGGAAGTGCCTAATCGTGGATCAGTTGTTATGGCCACCGGTCTTGTCCAAAAGCGGCCGGAAAAAGATGTCAATCCTAAAATGACCAGTGGATCTGTGGAAATCCTCCTAGATGATATTAAGCTTTTGGGTTCAAATGAGAACATATCCTCACTGGAATGGTCTGACGATGAACCATTGCGTATGAGGAACCGATATGTTGATCTCAGGACTGAGGAGATGCAGCGAAATTTGCGCCTTAAAAGCTTGTTGTTAACTAGTGTTCGAAATTTTTTGGTACAGGAAGGGTTTGTTGAAATAGAAACACCTGTGCTCCAAAAAATAACTCCTGGGGTGAGAATACTTAAGTTTTTATGAGTTTATTATTAATCACAATTGTTATGACCAGTTATTGGAATTCCCGACTTTAACTCCTTCTTTTTACCGCAACGTTAGATACGAACTAGCGGGATGATTAGATGACTGTTATGTGGAATTAGCTTTATATTTTAGGATTAAGTGATTGTCATTTATGGTTGATAACTTTTGTTTTTTTCTCGAAGGGAGCTCATGAATTTGTTGTTCCTACTCAAATCGAAGATCACTACTATTGTCTTGGTCAGAGCCCTCAACTATACAAACAACTGTTGATGGTCGGCGGTTGTGATAGATATTTTCAAATTGCAAAATGTTTTCGTAATGAAACTGCAAGAGCAGATAGACAACCCGAATTCCAACAGGTAATCCTCTTTATAATAACCTTTGCGTCGATAGTGCTAATCCACCATTGATTTTTTCACTGTCAGATTGATGTGGAATTATCATTCACGACTCGGGATGGTATTTTGGACTTGATAGAAAATCTCATTGTATCAGTTTGGCCAGCATTTTTAGACAAGGTCTCAATTCCTTTTCCAAGGATACAATACAAGGAAGCAATGACCCTCTATGGGTCTGATAAGCCTGATTTAAGAAGTAAAATTGAAGTAAGTTACATTTTCATACGGTCTGTACATTTTTACGTTCTTATGTGTATAATTATCTCCAAGAATTGCATAAGCACTCTTTTTTATCCCTGGTTTCCATTTCCAATGACTTTTCGAAGAAATGCTGAGTTCCAGGTTAAAACAGTGGTGTCCATCATATCAGACAATGTCCACTCTCTGACAGTAGACACCATCTATTCATAACTTATCACACCTCATCCTGGAATGACTGGATGCATTCATTCTTACTTGCTCATTTCTTGACTAATACTTGAAATATCTTTTCAGCTTAAAACTATAGAAATTCAGTCTGAAAAACAGACAAACTTATCACTCATCACCTTAGTCATTCCAAATGGAGCAAATGTGAGTATACTTGTTGCTAAGAAAAGAGAAACCTAAGAAAAAAATTGCTCATCATTTATTCTCATGGGATTGATTAAGGAAAAACATGCTGCAAATCTTAAAGAACTGGGCTCAAAAGCTGCTACCAAAGTTTATTATAAAGGAAATTTGATCGGATCTTGTTCCAATGATGATTCCTGCTCTTTTGAAACGGAACCTTCTCTCATGCTCTCTAGTCAGGTGAAAGATCACTTGCGCCAATCTTTGCACCTTAATCAAAGTGACTATCTCTTCATTGCTCATGGGGATGATAAACTACAGGTAAGATGACAAAGTGCATCTGACTAATGCGATTGTCATGTGATATTTGATAAAAAATTTTCAATCTGATATCATCTCTGACTCATTGATGAATCTTAACAGCGAAAAGTTATGGGAACATTACGAAATATGTGTGTTAATTATATGGTTGAAAGCAAAATGATTCAATCAGAGTTTGGGACTCATAATTTCCTATGGGTAATCGATTTTCCCATGTTCTTAATCAATGAAACCACTGGAGAAATAGAGTGTGGACATCATCCTTTCAGTGCACCGAAGCCTGAGCATTTGGACAAAGTCTACTCTGCTCCATTGGAAGTTGAAAGTGATCAGTTTGATTTGGTTCTGAATGGAGAAGAGATAGGAGGTGGATCAATGCGAATCACCTGTCCTAAATTGCAAAAGTATGTTTTCGAAAACATACTCAAAGCTGACCCTCATTCTATGGAATTCTTTATTCGAGCCTTATCGTCTGGATGCCCTCCTCATGGAGGCTTAGCAATTGGTGTAGACAGGCTGCTTAAAATTATCTCAAAAGCTGACTCTATACGAGATTTCATCGCTTTTCCCAAATCAATGAATTGTCGAGACCATTTATCATCAGCTCCTAATCTTCTAACAGATGAACTCAAATCTACGTATCATTTAAAATAAATTCTACCAAAAAAATTGTTTCATATACTTTCAGAAAAACTTTTTTTCTTTCGTGTTGACTTCTATTTTAGAAATCTCATGATGAACTCGCTGTAGTTCATTGATCATCTTGTTTTTATGGTTAATCTTATCTTATCTTAACTCCCTGTCTAGACTCCATAAGTAGGGAGAAAAGATCAGGGAAGACTAGATTGTTGAAAATAGAAATAATCAGAAATCAAGATCAAAACTTAGAATCTAAGATTTTCTCATCAAATTGAATCGTTTGTTCTGTTGGAGAAGAATATCTCCACCGATACAACTAGCTGATAGTTTGATTCAAGATTAACCTACACCATCTCCTCATAGTTTAAGTGATAAGCCGAGTTTCCTCCATGAATATGGTCATGGTGGAGATCAGCATAAAAAAGATACCTACACTGGGCAATAAATCAAGTTTATCATGAGCTTAATTTGAAATTTGAAATTGAGTATGCTGAGTAATACAGTCGTTTGGTTTAGGATGAATACGAAAGTCTCCACTGATAAGATAGGGTCTTGAACAGGCAGTGGAAGGTATCTAATCAGTTAGGACTATCAATTTTGAATCTTTCCTTTCCAATATGCTGAAACTTGAATGTTCAAAATTATTCACAATCAATGGAGAGGAAGAATGAGGAGGGAGGGAAAGTCCAGGTTGGGATTCTGGAGGAGATTTGACCTACTCATCGATACTTCATGCAAATAGCTATGAAAATTACTAGGAAACCTGAGCAATTTTGGTCCAAAACAAACTACAAAACTAATAGGATGATTGATTTAATTTTTTTGTTTTCAAAAATTATTGAATTGATAGCTCGCATTGTTTCACTCTTACTGGATCCATCTGGATAGTGATGAGCCTGGATGGAACGAAAAAAGTTCAAACAGATGAATGATGATGACGTCGGCAATTCTTGAAATTTTTCTCCATTTTCCAAAGTCATGATTGATTTCGACATGCTATCTCATTATTTTCAGTGAGGTTCTCATTGAATCAATCTTTCACAAGACTATCAAGGCAATGCATGAGGAAATGAGCACATGAGTTGCGATTTTTTCATCTCTCAACAAAGTCTTGCTGGACAGTAGATCAGTGGTAAGTAGAGAGAAGATAAACAAATTTCCAGGCATTAAATTTTGACAATCATCAACAATGATCGACAATGCAATCTGAAGACTTGGAACAACTTGAAAACTAGCTGAAATTCGAATCCCACTCCGATGGCTATTCAAATGGCACCCAGAATGGCCTGAATCCTGCAAGCATTATTCAGAACAATAGATTCATGCTACTGGTCTGCGGCGGAAGACTACATCTCCTATCAATCGAAAAAAGATACTCTAAAACTAATAAAAAGTAATTGCCCATCAATTTTTTTCATTCCTTAATCTTCTCATGGACATCATTTTCCTCTTCGAAAATTCATGAACCAAGGGAAAGAAAGAAAGAGAGAGAGGGGGAAAGAGAGAGAGAAAAAGAGAGAGAGAGAGAGAGAGAGAGAGAGAGAGAGAGAGAGAGAGAGAGAGAGAGAGAGAGAGAGAGAGAGAGAGAGAGAG
>QZCP01000353.1:0-51089 GCA_003956705.1 Brevipalpus yothersi
AAGATTACGCTTAATATATCGAAATATAGTTGATGAATGAACTTGATACTTTCTTGCATAATGGGACAGAGACTTTGGATTATCTTTTAGAACATCTTTTTCGAGGCTTGAAATCTGTCGATTCGATAATGCTAAACGGCGTCCTTTTTTCACTGGCTGTTTTTTCACATGAACACAATTTTCCTTATCTTTTTCATACTTTTTCTTGATTCTCACAATTGACTGATTGTAAATGATGATGTTTTTCGATTTAAAATGTTTTCTAATCATGGAAAAAGAGTAATTTTTGGCCAACAAACACATAACTTCAACTTCATCGGAAGGCTTCATTTTTTGACAACAACATTTGTTTACTGATTGAAAATTAATAAGATTCAGTAGATGGCAATCAGATGTGCTTCCTGAGAAATTTTCATCTTAATCCTTCATTCCATTCCTTTGTGAGAAGGATTCGAATTTGGTAACGCGCATTTTGCAAAGCAGTGTATTTGTGTTATTCAACTATTCATTCTAGTTAATTATTCTTTTCTCTTTCCAGTGAACCTTTTAGTCCTTGATGCAGCTCCGGAGCGCGATTTTTCACCTCTACGACAAGAAATCGATCTATTCCGTATTGATCTCGAAGCTATTGGCAAATTGGCTCCACAAGTCATGGAAAAAATTCCAAATGTTGATATAAAATCGAGGAAAGCTATCAAACAGCTCGAGGATGCCTACCGCCCAATGGAAGAGATAAAGTTTGCGATATTTACAAGAAACTTATCATCAGCAAAAGATGCTGCTCAATTGAAGGAGAAAATGCTTCTCAACCTCAGGGAGATGATGGCAAATTACCATGAACTTCTGAACATCTTGGCTGATAATGACACTAGATTCCATAGGCTAGAACATATACCGATTGAAGCCGAGGAGGATTGGAAAAGAGATATGTTTAATCAAAATCGTATTCATAATTTGTTCGGGTCGATGAGAATCTTCGTGAATTCCATTCATGAATTGCGAGCTGCAGGTGACATATCAAGCGTAGTTCGGGATTTGATGTGAGTTCTATCAAACCCTACGAACTGAAGAAGAATGCTTCGTATTTTATCTGAATGTAGCTCGAAAATTAATCTCAATTTCAAATAAATAACAGAAATACGTTCTCAATTGATAGAGTGTAAAGTTTCATCTCTGCTTTTCTTGATATGATTGAGATAACTAGAATCAAAAAGTGAATTAGCATGAATAATCGGTTGTAGCATTCTGGTGAGTTCTGACCCAACAGTATATCGCCGCTTCATGATTGGACGTCTTCACACATCAAGTTGATCATCAATAGAAACTATGATATCACATTCATCATGCATGCCGTTCATACAACATGAAGGAGAAGGAGACTCTGCCCATCTTCATGAGTTTCAGTCGTACGTACTACCATGCATAAGGGGGGGAAGCTACTTTGATCAACTTACAATGATTGTCAGTGAAGAAATCAACAAGTATCACTAAAACATAATCTTAGATTCATCGCTGGTGAATTCATATGACTTTTCAAACTAAAAGAAGAATATCTATCATGACTGCTCATATGAGCGAATAGAGTAACATTGTCATGCTTGCGCTCAAATCCCACCATCTAAGTGGTCAGATTGACCAGTTCATTTTCAGAGTTATAGGTACAAGATATACAGCTGCATTCCGTCCACTAATTGAGATGATAGAGCCTGATAGCATACGAAAATGGACAATTGAAAACTTTTCTCAATTCATAGCTTTGGAAGATGATAATCAAGGCAATCGAAATCTAATTTCAACTAAAATAATAGTCATGCAGGAAAAAAATTTCATCTTCTTTCGCAACCAACCAATTGAGATGATATGCACAACAACTCGTGACACGAGCTGAAATCATGTTATATCTATCGTTTCGATGAAATGAAGCATGATCTGATGACTTTTCATTTATGCAATTGGTGACTCGAAAGTTTGAGGAAGTTGTTTGCTTTCTCCAAGCTAGTATTGAAATAAAGATTGAGAAAGCAGACAAGATGGAAGCGAATGATATTTCCCTTTAGAGTTTACAATTGTGAAGGAGACCAATTTTCAATGAGTACATCATCTCTCTCACGATATACTGCATAATTTATTTGAAACGATGCTCATTATCGTAATATACGTTCTAATGTGTTTTAGATACACTAACTTAAGATGGTACGGCTAGCATTGAGGATGTTTTTCGTTGTCTTAGATCAATGTTTCAGAATAATCTCAATAACATCATGAGCAGAAGCTAGAGATAGGATAGGCTGGAGAAGAATGTTCCCAAGAAATGTCGGAGAGAATAAGCAACCTCCAATGTTTGGTATACTCCGGTGATCCAGAATTCCTATGAATATCTGAATATCTGAATACGATCATTACCTCTGAGCTGGCAGTGAGACGAGCTGTGGTAAGAATGGACGAAAAACGGAGCCTATCTCTAATCCCATCTGGAGAAGATGCTATATAATATTCGAATCATATATTCAGATCAATCAGTGTATCGGCGAACTAATGTTACGAATTTGTTTTTTCGCTCTAAATACATGTACATTTACCTGCCTAGAAAGTAATTTTATCGTGAATAAAGTAATGAAAATGTTGGCGAACGATGTACTTTTCCCGACTCTTTGGAATTTTCTGTCTGAGAGATAGTCAAATGTTCAAGAGTCATGCATACAAGCTGGACTAATCAAATTCAGCGTCCCTTTTACACAGAAAAGTTGGTCTCACAAAAGAATTACAACGGTTCTCACTAACCAACAGTTATTCAGTGGATGGAGATCCAAATTTCGATTCAAACAATCATTTCGATAGCGATACAAGTGAGAGCGAAACTCCAACTTCATGACCAGAAGAAGTGGAAGTGTGAGTCAGGAGAATTTCATTCATTTGGGGCATTGAGGATCCACTCGATCCAGCTTCGATACGACGATGAGAGAATTGAAATCTAACAGACAATACATGTGCTGTCTTGGATTTCGTCTTCATCTAATGATGTATTCCACTATACCAATACCAAAATCGAATTTGGAAGATGGTTTGTGTTCTGGTTAATCTAACTAGTATCTTTGGACTCAATTACTCGATAAGATGTCTTGGCCAGTACATGGATTACGCTGCGCATCAATTGAACTTATTATTGCAGGAGAAAAGAAGATCAACTTGCCAGGTTCATTGGTCAATTATTCTGGTAAAACTGAAGGAGCTCTACAAGCTCACGAACAGAGCTGCCCATTCGCGACCAGAATCGTGGTTCGAGTGCGATACCAGTGTAGTTCAGAACTTCAGGAAATGGATATGAGTTGAAGTATGGAGACTCGAAAAACATGAGATTCCCACATTCGCTGCTCATCGATATTATTATCAAAGCTCCTTTGGGCCATGGGTCGCGAATACGATTTGGATGGGTGGCTCAGGTGCTATATCAGTGTAATTTGGAAATGAATATAAGTTGAAGTATGGAGATTCGGAAAACATAAAATTTTCATACTCGCCAGGTTCAATCTTGACTCCAAGTTTTTCAAGAAGCTATATGTTGAATCCCTCGGGCTTTTTGTGTATTTCGTTTTCGCTAATAGTCAATATTCATCCTCATGCTCCCTAGGGCTATCGGTTAGGAATCTGTTTTTCCATAGATCGGCGCTAGATTTGGTTGCCATATCTGAACGAATGAAATATTTGACTTCGTTTTCTGAATGATCCGATTGCTAACTCATCCATCTGGACTTAGTCTTTCATCTAACAGCAATAGAAAAACTTTGGACCAACTGGACAAGATTCTTTCGTTTCTCCGAATTCTTCGTGCTTCTCGATGACTTGCTTGGAATTCTTCTCTTCCTCAACCACTTGGTCCAGAAAATCAAATCCATGTTTTTTGATTGGGAGTTGTCATGCTTTTTCGAGTGTGAAAATTATTCTGTATCCACCAACTTCCAGAAGTTTAGCAACTAAAAGACAACAATTAACATAATCAATGCCGTTAAATCCATAGGAAGCTTACAGTAAAATACGAATAGGAACGAATATTGAGGCTTACCTGTCCACGGATGTGTCGCTTATCACAGTTGCAGGAGATGAAGGAATGAACAATTTACTCTTCATCGTCCTCTTGATAGACCCAAAACAAAAACATAGCTGGTTGATTCTTTTTTGAGTTGTAATTCTTCCCATTTTTCATTTAAATCGATTAATATTATAATATAATATTTTCTTATCGAATTATTTCCCAAATGTCTGAGAGAAACAATTTCCATTTGCAATATTATAGTTTCTCCAACCTAACAATTTCATCTGTTGGTAACTTTGAAAGTAGTTTCTTTTTTTGCCTACTATTTCTCACGATGCATATGCAGAAAGGTTCGAAGATTACGTTTTATTTTGTCGAAATGAATATACATCATGGCCTGAGTTTGGGTCAGATCATGAGATGTGGTTTTACTTCATAACAGTACAAAAATTTCAAAATTAGGATGAAACTGCTTTTGAGGAATCATCTTCCCAAGCAGAAGCAGCAAACTTTCAATCCAATGGTAAACAAAGAATTTCTCAAACTGATATCACTCCTGAGCGTAATAACAATGAATGGTAAGTCATTTCCACTCTCAAATTGAATATGTGCAAAGTATATTTCATCGTTTCTGTTCTTGCAATAACAGACAGTCATTTTCCAATGAAAATTGAAGGTGGACATACATGTATCTTGAGACAGTCGAAGTGGATCAAGATCGTGAACTTGGATGTGATCGATAAAAATGGGCAACATCAACATGAAAAAGCCACAGAAATCGGAAACACAACACTGTGATTAGACAAGAGTAGAATTCAATCACTTCATCAAAGATTCAATCGGAGGACATTCGAGCAACAACATGAAAAGCAACTGGGCATAGTCATCTGGAGAGCATGGTAATCCAGCCATCAACCATAACTCTGAATCATCACAAATCTTGGGTCGTCTCCTCCAGAATTGTCGGAAAGATAATATTCCATGCACTACAACTGTTGATGGTGGTATAACAAATTACCGTTATATTAGTGATCAAAATAATCGAATCACTTGCTCTTGTTTGGACCCGAACGGCTCTTATGCTTATACAGCGCATTGGATGGATGATGAGGCAGTTAAAATAAGAGATAATGATGCATGGTGTATACCTGCTCTTCGGCGGATAATTCCATTCTCCAAGTCCAGCTTTTCCAAATCTAGAGGTGAAAGTTCAGGTGAAATAAGTTTCTCCTAATGTTCCATTGGGGACTTCAGATCATTCGATGGATCACCTCGCAACTTTGAAGAAAACTTCGATTCTGTTAGCACAATATAGCCAAAGTAATGGAGCCCACAGTCGTGTTTGGGTGCCTATAGACAGATGAGATGATGAACTCTGTAAGGGTACCGTGTTCATAAGATTTCATTAATTTGATTGGAATACAGTAGATTATGTAAAGTAAAGGGTATGTGTAGGATACCAATCAATTGTGATAAATAAATCAAAAACAGTATTGTAAAAGCAGTAGAAGAGATGATCTATTAGCATTATTGGAAGGCATTTTGTCAATAAATACTAGCTCAGCTACTGGGGAACATACCGATTAAATGTTACCAACATGGAAATAGAGAGCTTCTCACCTTGTGATCATGATGTTCTAATGTCCAAAAAAGCGAGAAATTAGCAGTGTTATCATATCGACGAGGGAATGCACTATCAGATCGATGGTTGATGCTCCTGTTAAGATCTTACAATCTAATTGATTACACTTTGAGGAGTAGGTCTAGACCATAGTCCACCTTGAAATGTTCATATTCTTTCATTACTTTCATCAAACTGCGAAAGGCTCTTGATTAATGCATGTTATTACTTCGCGAGAGGCTGACCACACAGACAACACAAGCGATCAAAGAAAATGAGCGAAAAAAAGAGATTGTTGTCCTAAAAACTGCGAAAAACTTAGATGTAGGAATTTCTTCAAATGCTGACCTTTAAGTAGAGAGTAGTGATGAATCAATTGGCCTACTGTACATTTTATGAGCGTTATAGTTGAATTCACGGAGGCACACTTATTTACTGGATAACTATTATTGTGCTCAACCATGAAAGCTAGTGAGTTAGAGAGACAATGAAAGAGAGAGAGAGATGAAATATATTAATATTAATTGTAATGGACGTACATGTATTGAGGAGTGATTATCATAAGCTGTAGCAATATTTATCAGTCTTTTCATTTTGTCAGTAGATCGAGCTGCCGAGTTATTGACAGTTTGTTACATCTCCTTCAATTGTTTTTCCTAGGAACTATTGTTCGAATTAAAGTTATCCGGTCACTTGCTCTCCACTCATTAACACAAAACCGTTAATTGTCAATATAAACTTTCTATCAGATAGAATAAAGCATGGGCCTCTCTTCAGTGGACCTTATTCACCATGATTATTGGCTGAAATATTCTATTGTTCTGTGAAAGTCGCCGACAATTGATGGGGCCTCGATAAATTCAAACAAATTTTGATGATCAATGGAATTTAGCACCCCTCATGCTTCCTGAAAATTTGAAAAAACTCTCAAATCAAGTGCAAACTTTATTTTTCTACTTCTTTATCCACTCGTAGCTAGAAAAATCACGAATTGCCATCGAAACTAATTGAAAAAGAGAAAACCAGAAAATGAAAAGATGAAAATATAAAGATTTCCTGGAATTGTATCGTTTTCTTTGGTTCAAATGCTGGTCGAATTGAAAACCATTGCTTTTCACGCTTGCGCTGAAGGTGATGGTTCCCCCGCCTTTTTTGACAACTTAATAAAACTTTTCGTTGGCTAAAATTTTTCAACCTCTTACTATTAATAATATAATCAGGAAATATTCTGCTTGTACAGTGTCCACGCTCATTTGTTTAAGTGATTCTAGAAGTGATCTCTTATTATTTACTGGATAACTATTATTGTGCTCAACCATGGAAGCCAGTGAGTTAGAGAGAGACAATGAAAGAGAGAGAGAGAGAGAGAGAGAGAGAGAGAGAGAGATGAAATATATTGATATTAATTGTAATGAACGTATTGAGGAGTGATTATCATAAGCTGTAGCAATATTTATCAGTCTATTCATTTTGACAGTAGATCGAGCTGCCGAGTTATTGACAGTTTGTTACATCTCCTTCAATTGTTTTTCCCAGGAACTATTGTTCGAATTAAAGTTATCCGTTCACTTGCTCTCCACTCATTAAGAGTAAACCGTTAATTGTCAATATAAACTTTCTATCAGATAGGTAAAGCATGGACCTCTCTTTAGTGGACCTTATTCACCATAATTATTGGCTGAAATGTTTTATTGTTTTGTGAAAGTCACCGACAATTGATGGGGCCGCAAAAATCCAAACAAATTTTGATGATCAATGGAATTTAGCACCCCTCATGCTTCCTGAAAATTTAAAAAATCTCTCAAATTCAGTGCAAACTTTATTTTTCTACTTCTTTATCCACTCGTGGCTAGAAATATCACGAATTGCCATCGAAACTAATTGAAAAAGAGAAAATCAGAAAATAAAAAGCTGAAAATATAAAGATTTCCTGGAATTGTATCGTTTTCTTTGGTTCAAATGCTGGTCGAATTGAAAACCATTGCTTTTCACGCTTGCGCTGAAGGTAATAGTTTTCCCGCCTTTTTTGACGCCTTAATAAACTTTTTCGTTGGCTAAAATTTTTCAACCTCTTACTATTAATAATATAATCAGGAAACATTCTGCTTGTACAGTTCGTATCAAGAATCAAGGAAGAGGAGTGAAAAAGAAAATCAAGTGAGCCAATTTTTCTCTTTTCGATAGATTTTTAGGATTTTTTGAAGGAAGCAAATTAAATCGTATGTGATTATGGGAAAATATGAGAGAGAGAAAGTCAAAGGAGTGAAAGCTAAACTGAATTTAGTACTGCAGCTAAAGAACAAAAAGATGTAAACACTCCAGGACTGCAATTGAATTCACAAAAAGTCTCACTTTTTTGGAAAAACACTCCTATTTCAATTAAATTTTTTGTAAGAGCTCTGAACTTTGCACTGGTGAATTATAGTTCCATGCGATCATTCCCACAAAAAAAACAACAATGGTAAGGTTCATCAAAAAATTAGAGAATTCTCGACTAAACTTTCGCTAATTTTTAACATCACCTCTACACATAAGCATATCCAAAGAGGCTATTTTTTCAATCAAAAAATCTCTTGATATTGTCAAGATCTCCCTCAAGAACGCAATCATTGTCTTCCATCCCGAGATGAACTTGATAATTACTCCGATGATTATAATGAATAGTACACTTGCAATGAGACATGAGCATTTCGAGGACAGTCCCAGGGTAATCGAATGGTAGGGAAAGGGAATCTGTTATAAAATTTTCAGTGAATTTCAGTTAATTTGGTTGAAGACAATTAGAATAGCAAAAATCATCAATCACATGGCAGATATATCTTTTTTCGTCTGTACAACAGCATCGATAAGATACTACATTCGTTTCAGATAGAGTAAACCTTTTTTCCAAGATGAACAAATACCTTTTTCAATTGAAGGAAATCCAAGGGAGTGCATGGAGCCCAAGTGGTCAGAATTTTCAAGTAAAGTGAATTTTTTTTGAAAATGATGGAAACCTCTATCACAATAGAGGCTATCGAAATGATCAAACAATTAGAAATAGAGATGATGTAATTTAGAAAAACGTAGCTTTTTGACTCAGTTCTGGATCACAATTCGATCGATACACTCTGAAATATAAGTAATCGTGTGTGGAAAATAATTTTTACAATCATCCTCAGCGATGGTGCCAGAGGCTATAGAGACACCATTCAGAGCGTCGATTGACTGAGACTCACAAGGTATCAGTTTTCACAGTCATACTGATTTTGGGCCCAACTAAGTGCTTGTTACCAATAGTGATCGAGGATCATTTCATAAAGGAACGAAATACCGTTATATTGCCAATTGATTGAGAAAATTCAGCTACAAGAAATTAAACCGACATGTTCTAAATGTTCTGAATAACCACCAGTGATAGTACAGTGATTCTAGCAAGATTTTTATTTACACGGGTGTGGCAGATGAAAGCTCCTGTGCACTCTAATGGAGAAAGAGAAAGAACTTTAACCAAGATATCCTCCTCATCCTCATCATGATTCGAAAAAATGATAAAATGAATCGAAGAAGGTAAATCTCAGTTTCAGAGTGAAAAGATATCTCTTTTACTCGATCTTATTTCTCTCCATGAATCTGTTTCCAAAGCTGGGAGTTAGTGAGACGCAACAACTTTGTCATCCAAAATCTGTCCATAGGAGCCAAGAAATGGAATAAACTTTAAGTCATGAAATTGTAGCTGCTTGAGTTGTATGCTTTCGAAGTTCAGAGTATTTCGAAATCATAATAATATTATCTGATAGAGAATTGATAACAGAAGAGACTCAGTGGAAGAATTGTTTCTGTAATATACTAACGAATTAAGTTGCTTGGAAGTTTGCTACAATGCTAAAAGAAGAGAACAATAATTCTGTTGAATTTCTATCGATTATGAGGTAAACCACTGTTACGCTTGATGATCTGGTATCTTTATGTTCATTCATCGTCATGGTTGAGATAGACTACCGACCGATGAATCTCCGAGGTGGATACAATATAAGAAAAATTATTTCAACTCAAATTTCCTACTGGTTGTATATTCTAGTCTAAGAATGGAATTAAAATTGATAATCATTCTCACACAAGCAACCAAGAAGCTAGATGATAGCTTCTCTGTGAGAAAAGCGGGAAAATCATCACTATGGAACAAACAAGCATGCGTGAAAAAAGCAGTTGGAAACTTTGGATAGTTTATTTAACATTCCAGCATCCGATTTTTTCGAGCCAAGGGAAAGGACATGTCTGGAATTGGCTCATTCCTATTTCAATTTGATCCCGACTGGATCTTCTGGGAGAACTCCAAATCTGAAGTCGGAAATTTCAACAGATCTGTCAAACTCGAGATAACAAAAAAGCGACCTGAGAACCAGAACCTTAAAAGTTTTCAGAAACATGTTTGTCTCATGTATTCCCATGTGGAACTAGGAATTAGCCTCTAAACAAAGGTCCAAAGATTTTTTATTACAGAAAAATGAGGAAAACAGTGGTAAAGAGTCATTTTTCCACCTAATGGCCCTCAAAAAGCTGTGATGGTAGGAGAATCAGAACATACTCACAATTGTCAGATGTATAAGTAGTATAAAAATACTCATACTGAAACACCCCATACTGGCACATTTCATTCCAACTCATGTAGCTACGCGTTATCCATAGTGAATCAGCTCCCTCACCTTAGCTCATACTAGCACACCCCATACTAGCACATCCCATACTGGCACATCCCATACTAACACACTTCGTCTTTTCGATATTACTATTAGCTTAAGACATATTTTTTTATTGGAATGATATCGAGAGTTAACAAATACATGAATTAGAATATAATTTTCGAATTTTCCGAATTTTATCATTTTTTTCATTTTGGTGGGGGAATGTGGGGGAATTATCTGAGGTTTTTTGAAAAGTGAAATAGTCACCAAATTGGTTCGAATTATAACTGTTCTAGCCCTACCCAATATCATTTTCTATTTTTTATTGATTTTTCCAAATTTTGAATTTTTTTTTGGAAATATCGTTACAATATCGTTACATTGAAAAACTGATGAGATATTGCAGATATCTTATTTTTTTAGATTTTTATGCATTCAATGAGTATATAATCATTATCCAGAGAACAGTTGATGAATTTATCGATGAATTTTTGATAATTAGGCAATGATTTTATGAAAAGTATACAATATATTCCACATAAAGTAGAAAGATCTCCTTGAATTTTTTTAGTGTTATAAACCCAATTTTCTCCCGAATTTCTCTCTATCACACCCAGGATCTCATCAGGTGGTGGATTTCCAAATGAGTCAAAATAGAAGGCTGGCCCTCGTTTCGGAACGAATAAGGCCACCCAATGACTTCCTCTCTTCCATCGTTCATCTAGATTTATGATGAAACTACTAGGCTTTGGCAAGAGATGGATTGGTACATCGCTCTTCGGGAAAACTCCTCGGAAGCCTTTCTGGCCTCTCAGAGCTTGTTCTAAGTCGATTGTAGTCAACATTATGCATCAATAGTAACGTTACGATATTGATCAATCTGAATCATTGAATCAAATTGAGCGAACACTATCATATTTATATTCTTAGCTAAGGCTTCTTCGAATTTGACTTCAAGTCTGATGGTTCCTCTTTTGATCAGTGAGAGTGTTCCAGTCTCGCTACCCAATGAAGAATCAGGTGAATAGTCAAAGCAAAATAAGGTATGGCCATTTGTATACTTTAGATAGCTCGCTTGAATTTGCGGGTGTTCTTGATGCTGATTAGAGAATCGGAATAGAGATACAAACTCTCTCATAAATTTAGCAGATTTGAAGTCTGGTGTGTAGGGTATGCTTGGAACTTGCATTCCATTCGCAAAAGTCACCAGATAATTGATTTTGAAATCGGAAAAATAGAATGGATTTTCAGCTCCATCTCCAGAAAAACTTTCAGACTTCAAGAAGCCTACAAATATTCTACGTGGAAGTACACCACTGAATAGGTTATCGAATCTAGCAACTGATTGTCCTTGATTTAGAATATAATGGCTAACCTCATTACGCGTTGAGAAATAAGTGCAGGGACTTCTCTTTAGTCCTTCTTCAATTGCGACTTGGACATCTGGGAACAGCTTCACCCTTCTCACATGAATCGAAATATCTTTAATCTTGAATTGATGCTCCTTGCTACCTCCAACAATGCCGAAATGAGTAGGATTACGTTTCAATCGTACAACAATTGGAATTCCACTGATCAACAGGGTGTTTTGTTGAGCAATGGACACATGAAGAGGGAAAAAAAGATCAAATTTCCTTTTTCCAAGCTCCTTCAATGTGGTTGCAGCTCCAGCCATAAGACTCCCATGGTTGGCTTCAGAAGGATGTTTGAAAAGAAAGTCCTCCAAAAAGCATTGATAATGGTGTAGATCATTTGATGGAGCAACATTGACTCCATTCAGATAGAATTGTATCTGTTCGAATAATGCATTACCAAAACCTTGGCATGGCTGGGCATTATCAGTTGATTCGAGAGCAGCTTCGCCTTTGTAAATCTGACCAACCACATGAACCATTATCTCTGATAGATCTGTATAGTCATCCGACGCGGGGATATTGAAATCATACGTTGTGGACCTATCGAGCGTTGCAGATGGACGAAACTCCACTTCATAGTAACAATCAATTGCTGTTTGTGTTGGTGGTACACTGAAAAGCTCCAATTCACTTTTAGTAGCTGGTGTTGATTGATGGTGTAGGTACTCCATTTTAATCAAAAATGTCTCGTTTCCTTATCGATTTCTTACTATCCTTAATACTCTTATATATCCTACGCTTTCCACTACCTGATTGATCAATTAGAGATGTGAGCTTACTTAGCCCATCTTTTGCTGCACTTTTACCCCCTTCTCTCACTCTCTGTTTGATTGACTCTTTGATGTTGCGATCAGCGAGAATATCTGAACCGATTGACATACCAGTTGATAGCAAATGTTTACCAAGGAATTGAAGCAATGGGATTCCAAATCTCTTCACCAATGATCCAATGCCATAGCCTCTCTGATAGGGAAATCCTTTGAAAATTCTAATGTCCGATAGACCACTACCTGCTTGACTTTGGTAGTAGCTATGGAAGTCACAATCATTGGGGCAATATGTACGCCTCATTACGATTTCTAATTTTCAGTAAATCAATTAGTCTATGATTTTCCATTTTGAATTGAGACATATTCTTATATAGACTCAGAAGACTCGTCTCAAATGTACTGTTGCATGAACAATTCCATTTGCAAATCTTGGGTGGACACCAACTTCATCTGCAATGTAAACAGTTATTTTGTCAATCTGTTTCAAACTGACTGGGTGATAGATTATGGGGTTAAAAATTCTATGAACTATCTTATCATGTATTGGTATTCCTCTCAGAGAATTAGCCATACTATCACCAACATGATGCTCCTCAACGATATCTGTATAGAAGAACATCAGACTAGATAATCCTGTGCTTGGCTGAAATCCAGCTCTCTTCACATGCCCATACTTTCCAGTGATAGTTTGACCCTCAAACCCCATCAAATCTAAACTTTTTCTGTCGAATTCTAGGGAAACATCAATGTCGACTTTTTCTCGAATGTATCCTGGGGTATAGACCAGTTTGTTCTTATCCATGGAGAATTTTGGCTTTGGGTATATTCCTGTGTCTAATTGTGAGGTCTTCCATTCTTTATCAATCTCTGCATTCAACTTCTCAGCAATTTTTACAAGAGTATCATCTTTTGCAAGCGTAATAGAAATATCTTTCTTTTCTATTTTGTCTCTCACCCAAATAGCATTCTTTATGGTTGTTGCACCGACCACATGGAAAGGATTTATGTTATTCTTGAAAGAAGTTTTTTTCTTAAACTTCTTGTCTTTGTTTCGCTCATAATTCTGGAGAATATTTCCTTCTTCTTCATCGAAACCGAGATATCCATAACTTTCAGGCAGAAATTTGAAATGAGACTGAAGAGAAAAATCACCATCTTTTTGAGCTACACCAAAACTTAATGAGAAAGCTCCATTTCCATCTTTTTTGAGATTTGGTTTGTTGCGCACTGGATTACCTTTCATTTTATCTATAACACTTTGAGTTTTACTCATTAGGTCTTCGAAAGGATCAGGTTTTGTGAGATCAATCTCAAACTCTGTTCTCAGACTATCACTGATATTTCCACCTATCCAGACCTCTCCTTTATGCTTCAAACTTTCATCGATTTTTGGGTGCGTTAGCTCAACCAATCCAATCTCCCAGTCACCTTCAAGCATCAGAGGCTTAGCCAGCTTGACTGTGAACTCCGACGCTCTGTTGTTTGGGTAATCCCTAGCTGATGCGTTAGAGATGAGATCGATATATCTGTTATCATCCATTTATCCAAGAATTGAATTTATTACTTATCCTAGCCACTTGACAAATAATTCTTTTCTTTTTGTTTTTGGATTTATCCTTGTTTGCAACACTTTCTCTATCTTATATACATTAGGTTCAGCTACTCTCATCACCTCAGCGGGATAATGAACAGATGTTATTGGTTCACCAAGTAAATCTTCTATATGGTATATGTATGTTCTTGGCGTTCGTTTGACTTTTGCGATACGGAATATTTCTCTAGTCCAATTGGAGGTAGCTCCTTTCTCCCAATGTCCTTTCTTCCTTTGAATGCGTATTAAATCACCAACTTTTAGAGGCTTGCTCAGATTTCGATATTTTTCTCGTATGATTTTGGGCACATTGTTCTGCGAAACCTCTACAGGAGACATTCTAATGGAACGGTGGAATGATTTATTGTAGCCTTGCACAATATTATCAATTTCATCGATATACCTGTTTGACTCATTGGCGAAGACATATCTATATATTCTCGTTCTTAGAGTCCTATTCACTCTTTCAACGATTGCACATTTTATTTGATCATCTGTACTTGTGAAATGATGGATATTGTATTTTTCCAAGGCTTTCCTGAAATGAGAATTGAGAAATTCCTTTCCTTGATCAGTTTGCAATTTTTCTGGTACACGACCTTCGGAAAGTATACTCTCAAATGCTGAGCTCACAGTTTTACCATCTTTGTTCCTCAGGCATCTTACCCATACGAACCTACTGAAAAGATCAATAGCCACTAGGAGATATCTGACTCCATCATTATTCCCAGCAAACCATGTCATGTCCATCAAATCTGCTTGCCACTGTTCATCAATTCTATCAACCAGAATTTTCAAACGCGGGAATCGTCTCTTCGCTTGTCTGAACATTGTGTATGTCTCCTGTGTCTCCAACCATTTTTTAACATCCTGTATTTTCAAATCAGCTTGATACTTCTTGCCCTCTTTCCATAGTTTTTCAACTCCACCAAAACTCCCGGCATTTCCAGGAGAATAGTATAGACGATTCAGTAGCGAATTCCTAGACTCTGCCATTTTCCCGCTCCTTCTTGATCTTCAGGTTTTTCTCTCCTTGAGAACTTTTCTTTAACTTTTCTCCGCTTATTGAAGTGGTGCTCCAGTAAAGCTTTTCTGATATTGTCAGTTTTCTGGATGAAATTCTGATTTCTTATATAGAGTGGTAAATCATCAGAACTTTGAGCATAATTCAGGGCTATAGCCTCGGTTCCAACTGGACCTCTAGTATTTGGGGGTGCACTCTTTTTCATCCAGCTGGCTACACGATCGATATCACTCCCAGGGATGGGTACTCCATCTGAATCAAGCACTTGTCGCTGAGTGTTATAGAAAGGAGATAGCTGGCTCATCAGACTATCTCTAAAATGAGGATACTCGGAATTCTCGTGATTTGGAGAAGGCTTAGGTGTACTAAATTTTTGTGCTGATGACGTATTAGATTTTTCTGATAAAATACTCTGAAAAGGAGATGATTCTGGGGTCATCTGAGTAGCTTGGTCAACAATATTGGCTATGAGTGCCGTCTTAACTGGCTCAGGAAAATTGAATGATGAAAGTTTTTCAATTTGTGGTAGGATATTACTGATCATGGCAACAATCATAGGATTGAGATCTAGATCATGAACTTTGATTATGCTCGGGGTCTTATTGTGCTTGCTCACACTAGTATTTATCCGACCAAGTCTGTGCCTGTTAGTGCTTGGCTTGATTGCAACTTTACGGAATGATTTCATTTTATGTATTTAATCAGAACTAAATCTGCCAATACTGTAATCGCAGGAATGAGTAGTGAAGGTAAAAAGCCCCCTGATTGTACTATTATCCTCTTCCTCTCTGGCAAACTCGTTGATTTTCTTGAAAGTTTTCTTATTTCGTTTTGATATGGCTTCAATTGATTTTTTCGATATGAGCTCACTCTTATATTACCATTGAGTACATTAACAGATATTTCACTTATTGCATAAAATATACACTCCTTAGCTTCTCTCAATAGCTTCAATCTTTCCCGTGAGCTCTTGCATTTTGCTATTTTATCGAGAGTTGGTAAGCACTCTAATACTCTCTTGAGAGTCATTTCTTCAATGAAGGTAGAGATGAAAATTTTCTCAACTGATTACACCTTCTCTCGTGATACCACAAAACTTGATACAAATGGAAAATTTCACCACACTTTTTACAAGGGAATCTATCTCTACACTCTGTTGGAGGATGAAATTTTGCTTCTTCTGGAGTTAAAAACATCAAACATTTTTTGCAAATCATCTTGCTTCTTTCCTATTCAGTACAAATGGCTCTTATATAGATTAAATGATGTAAGAATAGAGTTCATCCCCCTCATCTAGAACATTCGTTAGAAGGCGTCTCTCCTCATCAGTTTGCGGCTTCAAATCAATGAATAAATACGAGAAAGGCTCTCTGGTAGCATCTTGGAATATATCCTGGAAGGTTTTTATATTTTCAGGATACATTTGTGCGGCAATACTTCTAGCTATTGTTTTATCCCTTGGATTCTTGAATAGAACGATATAATGTGTGTTCAAAGAGATATTTCGCATTTGTTTACCTCTAGCAAAGAAGTTCTGTGTTAGGAGGATAACAGATATATTTCTATGATGACTACCTTTGGTGAACAAATCACTGATTACTTGACTATTGGCAGCATCGTTCATCAAATCATCGAATATTAGCCAGGTTGGTGCACCATTCAGATTATCAATCAGGTCACTCTGTATTCCCTTAATGAAGAAAACACTTTCCATCA
This sequence comes from Brevipalpus yothersi, assembly GCA_003956705.1. NCBI lineage: Eukaryota > Metazoa > Arthropoda > Arachnida > Trombidiformes > Tenuipalpidae > Brevipalpus > Brevipalpus yothersi. The sequence goes on from QZCP01000353.1 coordinate 16,832, forward strand.
TATCAAAAACTGATTGATACTCTCCATAAAAATAATATATATTCTCAGGCTTTGGGTATGAGGCTTGAGATTTAATGAGTTTCATCAGCCAATTGGTTTTGCCTGATCCAGTTGGACCAGAGATGAGCATTGTGAATGGATGTTCAAGCTCAATCCTTGCCATGATTTTTACGCTTCTTGATCTTTTTCTTCAGAGATCTAATGATGAGAATAAGTAAAAGTACTGTTTCTCGGAAACAATTGAATGATTCCTTGGCATGATCGCAAGAACTGGGTGTGCCATTCATTTCTTATATGGAGTCAAGATGCTTCTCATTAGATCACGAATGAATTCTTCTAGGAAATTGATATACCTCGCAACAGAATCGAGTTTTTGCTCTAATGCTGCAATTTTTTGCTGAAGGAACTCTGAGTTTGAATTATCTTGATTATCTAAAATTTTAGGATCCATGTTTCTATCTCCCCTCATTCGAGGACTTATATAAAGGATTGGATTTAGTATCATTTGACTCAGCGAGATGGAGGAGATCAATGTTGTGAATATTGTTTGTGAGTATAAACTAATTGGCTCGCTTGATACTTCCAAATTTGAGAGAACTAAAAACTTCAGTGGATTCACGATAAGAGATGGTAAGAGGATCTGTCGACTATATGGGAATGGGTATTGTATTGTTACAGGAGTGAGCGAAGTAGGACTAGCTGATAAAATTATACGGTCCAACTTTCCTCTCAATCCTATTATCACTAGAAGAATAATTTTAGTAACTAGTTGTGGGAAGATACCTTTCAGATTCTCATTCTCATCTATCTTGAAATGGCATTCTGGAAACAGAGATATATCCAAATTTCATTATGAGGGCGAGGTATTCCCCGCAATATATTGGAAGAAAGAACCAGAAACGGTTTATTTCTTCCATTCTGGCTCAGTGATTATCACAGGTGCAAAATCAATCGATAGGATATACACTGTGTGGAGAAAATTCTTGAAAGAACTGAGTAAGATTGTGAAATCTTCTGGACACTCCACTGAGAAACGACTCAGATCTCATGATAAAGCTACTCTCTCAATGTAACGATATTGTAACGATATTTCCAAAAAAATTCAAAATTTGAAAAAATCTGAAATTCATCGATAAACTCATCAACTGTTCTCTGGATAATGATTATATACTCATTGAATGCATAAAAATCTAAAAAAATAAGATATCTGCAATATCTCATCAGTTTTTCAATGTAACGATATTGTAACGATATTTCCAAAAAAAAATTCAAAATTTGGAAAAATCAATAAAAAATAGAAAATGATATTGGGTAGGGCTAGAACAGTTATAATTCGAACCAATTTGGTGACTATTTCACTTTTCAAAAAACCTCAGATAATTCCCCCACATTCCCCCACCAAAATGAAAAAAATGATAAAATTCGGAAAATTCGAAAATTATATTCTAATTCATGTATTTGTTAACTCTCGATATCATTCCAATAAAAAAATATGTCTTAAGCTAATAGTAATATCGAAAAGACGAAGTGTGTTAGTATGGGATGTGCCAGTATGGGATGTGCTAGTATGGGGTGTGCTAGTATGAGCTAAGGTGAGGGAGCTGATTCACTATGGATAACGCGTAGCTACATGAGTTGGAATGAAATGTGCCAGTATGGGGTGTTTCAGTATGAGTATTTTTATACTACTTGTATATTTTTATGTCACTCAAGAATGTCTCCAAAAATGTATTTTAGTCTGTTGCAAAAAAAGTTATGGGCTGAAAACTATGAAAAACACAGTTTTCTGTCCATTTCGACCTCTAGATATTCTGATGGAAGGAAAATTCGAACATAATCTGATGTAAACTGATATGAGCTAAAAAGCAAAAATACTAATCAAATCAGAGCAAAGGTTGGTAGAAACAAACTTACTAGCCAAAAACTGAAATACAACCATTTGAATAGGGAAATTCCTTCTTTGCGTGGTTTGGTTAGGTTTTGAGTAGAACATTTCTGGATTCAGAATAAAAAATTTAGAACCTTTTTTAGAAAGACAAATCCTCGAAAAATTTTTCAACCAATGAGATTTTGCTCTTGAGTACCGCCATCTTCTCATTCATTTTTTCGTCCATTTTCTCAGATAAAGTTCACTCAAGAAAAGAAATTTTCGGCTAGAATTTAGCTAATTTTTCTAATGGTGTACAAATAAAGAGGCTACATTGTATATTTCATTGCAAATTTCTTCTGACATTGTCAAGAGCTTCCTCCAAGAATGCAATTATCTTTCACCCAGGGCTTTCGTCCTAAAGATGCACTCAATAATCACCATGAGTATACTAGCACCCAGAAACCAGGATGTTTTGAGGACAATCTCAGTATCATGGAGCGATAAGTGAAGAGAGTTTGTCATCAAATTTTCAATATATTCCAGTTTGTTTGATCAAATCATAAAGACAGAATACTCATTAGCCAATTCAAAGGACTCGTGCACGGAAGGGACTTTTTTGGGTCATGGCCAATTTTGATAAAAATTATATTTTGCATCTGTATTTGCGTATTTATATTTATTCCAAGATGATTGCTCTTTCCAAATTATCAATAATTCATCATATCTACGCGGAATTGTTTCTACGCAACATTTGAGCACCATAAAGAGAAACCAAATGACTTTTGTTAGAAATTTATTATTTGAATTATTCGAAAAATTTCAATAAATGAGGTGTAAAATCCAAATTTCTCTGTCCTTAACTTTAATTGATTCCAATTAATTTTCCAACTGATTTCCCACGATGGAGAACGATGTTAAACTAACATTGTTGATATAACGCCGGTTATAACATGATAGGAAGAACGAACTCTGGCGAATGAAAATGAAATTAATTAAGTGTATTCCTGTTCCAATAAACGAGTAGCTGTTAATATACAGCAAGTTAATTAATTGTATTTCTTGAATTTTCGATTCTTCGTCATCTTCTTGATGCACCAAAAAAGAAGAAACAGCTGGTAGACTTGTGATATTATTTGGTTTGAATTTTTCTCATTTTTCATTTGAATCGATTCATTTCTCCAGAGAATATTTTCTCATCAAATTATTTCAATCTATTTCAATTTCTATCCAAGGAAAACAATTTCTGTCTACAATATCTGTTTTTTCGGCTTTCAAATCATTTGATGGTCATTTGCAAATTATCATTTCTTGCTTACCACATTTCATTATGCATATGCAAAAAGGTCAGACGATTACGTTTCATTTCAGAGAGACGAATGTATATCATGGCGTCAGTACGTGTCTGATCACGAGATATGATGTACTCGGTATGGTAAGAAGATTGCAAAGTATGATATAACTGCTTCTCTACTGACCATCTTCTCAAGCAGCTAGCATTGATTCAATTGATCTCCTCTTCTCTTGGCTGATAATCTCCTTAATTTTTTTGTATACTAGCTTCCATAGTCTAACCCATCAGAGTTTGAATCAATTTAGTCACCAGAAACCTCTCTGAGCACCAGTTTTGAAACTTTAAGTCTGTTCAAGAAGTTCACAAATCCAAGTCAAAATGCTGTCCGATCGTAAGTCAAACGATGTCGACTACCAATCTAACAGCGGAGAGATAATTTCTCAAGCTAATATGACTCCTGAATGTAGTAACAATGTAGAAATGAGTGGTAAGTCATTTTCACTTTCAAATTGAATATATGTGGAGTATATTTCATCGCTTCCATTCTTCCAATAACAGACAAAAATTCTTCAATAAAAACTGGAGGTGACCATATCTTGAAACAATCGAAGTGGGTCGAGATCGTGAATTTGGATGTGGTCAAGAAAAAAGAGCGACATATACTGGCAAGACGTAAGAGGTATGATGCAGCGACCAAAACAAAAATAGTTCGAGAAATGATCCAGACTGGTTGTAGTGTTTCCGAATGGTCAAAGCGTAAAGGTATTTCGAAGCAAAGTTTGAATCGATGGGTCGATGATTATTTTAAAAAACTACAACAATCGAATACACGATGCTGTGATCAGACAGGACTAGAATTTGATTACTTCAACACAGATCTTAATCGGAGGATATTCCAACAACAAAATGAGCAACTGAACATAGTCCAATCATCTGGAGAGCAAAATCATAATGGTACAGCCATCAACCATCATTCCGAATCATCATCACGAATCTTGTATGGTCTCCTTCAAAATTCTCGGCAAGATAATATTCCACACACTACAACTGATGATGATGGCTTAACAAATTACCGTTATATTGGTGGTCAAAATTACCGAATCAGCAACCCTTGTTTGGATTCGAACGATTCTTATACTATGCCTTGGTTGGATGATGAGCCAGTAAAAATAAGAGATGATGATGTATGGTGTATACCCGCTCTTCCGCCGATAATTCCATTCTTCAAGTCTAGCCTCTCCGAATCTAAAGGTGAAAGGTCAGGTGAAATAAGTGGCTCCCAATGTTTATTTGAGGACTTCAGATCATTCGATGGATCACCTCTCAACTTTGAAGAAAACTTTGATTCTATCAACACAACATGGCCAGAGCAATGGAAGCCACAGTCGTGTTTGGGTGCTTATAGACAGATGAGAAGATGAATGAATCCAAAAATCTGCGCTTGTTGTCTTATTTTCCATGTTTAAATGAAATTGTGAGGATTTTTAGTGAGATTAGGAATCTTCTGCTTCAAAGTTTCTCTCAACATTGATAACAAAAAGTGACCAAATCTCAGCAATCGAAACAGTTGACTGATCTCTGTGAGGGTATCGTGTTCATGAGAATTCATTGTTTTGATTGGGATGCAATGGAATGTTCAATGCAAAGGGTATGCGTGAGATACTTATCAATTGTATCGAAGTAAAAACAGTATTGAGGAGATGATCTATTAGCATGATTGAAGAGTGTTTTGCAAATAAATAGTAGGTTAACTTCTGGGAAACATACCGATTAACCATTGATTGTTGATAGTTAACAACGTGAAAATAAAGAGCTTTTTACCTTGTGATCATGGTGCTTTAGTGTCCAAAAAGCGAGAAAATAGCACTGTTATCATAGGGCCAAAAAGATGCACTTCCAAAGATTGATGATTGATGTTCTTCTCTAGATCTTCCAATCCACAGCTCTTTGGGAAATATGTTTTGGCCCTGACCCATGCCAAAATGTCCATATTCTTTCATTACTTTCATTGAACTCTAGAAGGCTAGTTGACAATCGATGCATATTATCACTTGGCAAAAAACTGTCCTGACAACGCTAGCGGTTTGAGAAAACGAGCGAAAAAAATGAGGTTGTCATCCTGAAAACTGTTATAAAAAGTTAGCTCCAGGGTTTTTTTTCGATTGATGACTTTCAGGTGAGAAGTAGTGGTGAGGGAGAGTATCGACTTATCTAATACTGTAGATATTGTGCTTTTTCACGAAAATCAGTGAGCTAGAGAGAGAGAGAGAGATGAAGTATTTTGATATGAATTGTCAAGAGATCGAGCTATCAAGCTATTGATAGTTTGTTTGTTAGAATCTCCTTCATTTGTTCATCTCATGAACTATTGTCCGAATTAAAGCTGTCTGATCACTCGCAATCCACTTATCAACAGAAAACCGTTAATTGTCAATATTCTCTTTCCATCAAATGAAGCATGGGCCTCTATTCAGTGGGCCTTATTCACCGTGATCATTGGCTTAAATGTTCTTTTGTTTTGCGAAAGTTGCCAACAATTGATAGGCCCTCGATGAATTTAAACAAATTTTGATGATCAATGGAATTCAGCACGACTCATGCTTCGTAGAAATTTGAAAAATCTCTCGAATCAAGTGCAAGCTTTCTTTTTACATTTCTCTATCCCCTCATGGCCAGATATCTTACAAATTTGATTAGGCTTCGTTGGAAAAGAGAAAATAAGAAGATGAGAATTTAAAGAGTTTTTCGAATTTTGTCGATTCTAGCAACATCTTAGAGGCAAAGGCTAGGTTTCACAGTTTGTGTGTAATTGATATGGTAAACTAATTGACCAGTCTCAAATGAATTTTCGATTATCATGTCATAAGTTGCTTTCGTGATATACATTTGAAGGAATTTGGCACAAGTTTGAATGTTGATCAAAGAAAAACATCACTTTCACACTTGCATTAAAAGTTCCCGCCTCTTTTGTTAACCTGATAAGCACCATATTGCAATCAAGAGGCTTTTTGTTCGTACGGTGTTTATACTCATATGTCATAACTTATAACTTCTAGACTCATAAGTCTGGAAATGATCTTTTATTATTAATATCATTCGTACCGAGTAGAAGAGGAGTAGAAAGAAGAGGAGGAAAAAGAAAAAACAGAAGTTAGCCATTTTTCTCTATTCAATAGATTTTCAATATCTTTTGGAGGAAGTATATTAGATCCTATCTGATCATGGAAGAGTATCAGAGGATAGAAGTGGAAGGAGTATAAGCTTAATTGAGTTCTGTACTTCGACGCAAAAACAGAACATGTAAACGATTTAGCTAGGAAATATTATCTAATCGACTTTCATTCAAATTATCTAGATATCTTGAGCCGAAATTCTGATCTCCGAGCGTTGATCATGAGCTGAACAAATCTTTATAATTCTGCTTATGTCTGAGGATTCAAAAAAAGAAAAAAGAAAGAAAGAAAGAGAGAGAGAGAGAATCAATGCCGCATCTTCATGTACAGAACATCAAATATGCATAATCTCGGTAAATTACTGCTTGATCTCTTTTTTGAGGAATCTGATCTACTAGATCGATTGGTGGCATTCGATTGCTCAATATCAGATTTTGTTAGAAGTTCGATTGAAAAATTATATTTTTCGTCTAAAAATTCTAATATATTGATGCACAACGCTTGATTTTATCTGTAAACAACTCTTCAAGAATTTTAAAAACACTTCTCAATTATACCGAATTATATTTTCCACTAAATACGAACTTCTCAGATATTAATTGGAGCCTTTCTTATCAGCATTGTGGAAAAATGCACATCATATCAGTCTATTGGACAGCTCTTAGTTCGAGCGAGCTTTTCGATCAAATCACACACTTGCTTGGAAGTTTCACTTGTTTTCAACTTTTGAGATACGTCAACCAATCGTTCTTGCAGATTTTGATCATTCAATGATCGATCAATTGCATCTAATAGATCTTCATCCTTGAAATTGTATGTGTCCAAACGGATACCTAATTTCTTTTCATGTATTCTCTGAGCGTTATCCAATTGATCCATAAAAATAGGCATAACAATCATCGGTTTACCATAATATAAGCTCTCTGTCAAAGTGTTATTTCCACCATGAGTGATGACAAGATCCACATTCGGCAAAATGGCCAATTGATTCACATACTTATCACCCCACATGTTATCTGGTAACTCCAATTGGTCATGAAGAGGACCTTTGGATACAATCACTCGATAAGACGTGCTGGCCAGTACACGGATCACGTTGCGCATCAATTCCAAATCGACTGAGCCCATAGTTCCGAGAGAAAAGAAGATCAATTTTCCCCGTTTATTGGCCAATTTTTCTGGTAAAACGAAAGGATCTTTCTCATCAGGCTCACGAACAGAGCTGTCCATTCGGAACCAGAGTCGTGGCTTGGGTGCGATATCAGTGTAGTCCAGAACTTCTGGAAATGGATATAAGTTGAAGTATGGAGATTCGAAAAACATAAAATTTTCACATTCGTCAGGTTCAATTTTGACTCCATGTTTTTCAAGAAATTGTGAGTTCAATTCATCGGTTTTCTTGTATTTTATTTTCGCCAATCTTCGATATTCTTCCCAAAGCTCTTTCGAGCTATCAGTTGGAAATCCAGTGTGCATCGGTGGTAGAGCCTTTCCATAGATCGGCACTGGATTTGGTGACCATATTTGAACAAATGGGATGTTCGACTTAATTAAACAAGGAACCTTGCCCATAAAATCAACGATTATAACATCAGGCTTAATTTTTTTGATCATTTTATCGATTGGATCATTGAGAGCATGTATTTGCTTGTAAAAGTCCACATATAATGCTTCCAATTCTGGATCCCAGGGCTTTTTGATGTCTTCCATCGGTGGTCGACGATAGCATTCAATGTTCTTACGAATAAAATTGATCAGGAATTCATTTGCTCTCTCTTTGGTATCTTTCTTTTCCTTGTTGATTACTTCATCTGATTGTTTCACTCCACAACATAGATTGCTCTGCTTTTTCTCTTTTTGTTCATTTCGACAACAGGACAATTTTTCAGCATTATCTGAAGTTTGACAACATCCACTAGAAGCGTTCCTTTCTTGTTGAACTTTGCTACAACATGATTTGATTGCTATATTGTCTTCTTGGACTGGAGCTTTCTTCAAACAGCAACTGGAAGACTTTGAATCAGTTGGACAAAGTTCCTTGGTCTTCTCGATTGCTGATGTGGAACTCTTCTCTTCCTTAACCACTAGTTCCAAAAAATCAAATCCATGTTTCTTGATTAAAGGTTCCCATGCTTTCTTGAGCGTGAAAGTAATTTTGTGTCCCCGACCTTTCAAAAGTGTAGCAACTCCGAGACAGCAATTCACATGGCCAACACTGTTGAGTTCATGGAAAGTTTGTAGTGTTTAGGGAGAAATGAATATCTAGATCTTACCTGTCCATGGATGTGAAGAGAATATTGAGAGGAACCATTTCACTTGAAACACTTGTTGTAAACGATAACAGAATACAATTTGGAAACTCTATCGATTACTGAATTTGCTTAAGAGCGTTTCATAGGAATGATCACTGATGAAATGTACAATAACATAATTTTCCTAAAACTGCTTCGCATTAATGTCATATTGACACTGATTGTTGTGTTCAATATTAAAGTCCAGTGATCGGGTGAGATTTGAGTGAGCTTCATCAATCACTGCTAAAAGAATTCAGTTTCAAGACAATGCATAGATAGTGATCTTGTCTACCATTACTTGATCGAATTGTAAAACGATAAGAGCTCTGAACTTTGTAATGGTAAATAATAGTTCAATGTGATCGTTCCCACAAACAAACATCCTGTAGCAGTATCAAGAGCTTTTTCAAAAATGCAATTATTGACTTGTGTCCTGGACATGGACTCGATGATTACGATGAGTGATAAACTGGCACCAAGAAACCAAAATATTTTGAGAGCAATCCCAATGTTATGAAATGATAGGAGAAATGAGTTTGTCATCAAACTTTCAATATATCTCAGTTTGTTTGATTAAATCAGAAAGGCAAAATACTCATTAGCAAATTCAAGGGACATGTCCGGAGGGGGCTTTTTTGGCTCATGTCTAGCTGTAAACGATCTAGCTAGGAAATATTAGCTAATCAACTTTCATTCAAATTATTTAGTGATCTTAAGTTTAAATCCTGATTCAAAACTCATGAAGACCGTGGAAACTCCAATAAGAGTTCGGATAGATGAGGAAGTTTTTTCATCATTGAGAATCCTATTCAATTGAACAAAAATTTTCTTACCATCATTGATTTGATTTCTTTTAATCCTCTTTTAAATTCTCATAGAATCATTCGTCCAGTCTTCATACCCTCTGAGGCCGATCATGATCTCACCAGTACAAGCAGAAGATGAAATCTTCATCAAGTATAACCCATAGATTCAAAAATAGATGTTAACTTCTATTCACTATCTCCACACAATACTGGCTGCGATCTGAAAATTTTCCTTCGCTTGATAACATTGAATAAAAAAATGCATGTAGAGAAAGGTACCAGAGAACAGGTGAATTTTACAAGATCTAAATTTTCTTGAAGTAATTTTTGAATCAGCAATCATGGACAAATCAGAATATCTTGACTCTCATTTGAATCACCATGCTCAGTTCCTATGAGAATCTAGAATCAATAGTCCGTTACTGTTACCGGTTCGAGAATCGCTTCATTATGGGCGAGAATTTTTTGCTCGTAGTTAGCATCTCCGTGGAACTTGAAAATGGCATCATAAATTCTCATAACTGATGATTTATAAAGAGCTTTCGCCATTAGATCACTGTAATCACCATCATCATCATCGAACAGATAAGTTCCTATTATGATGAGTGGATTGAGAATAAAGAATTCAAATAGACCAAGTCCAACGTGAACAGTTCTGATAAAAGCTTTCTGAGTTTTTTTGAAAAGTTTTTTGGCCATCTTCCACCCAGATCTGAATTTTTCGGCTATTTTATGACCCAAACGCTCGGTTACAGATTGTAGTTTGGAGAAAAATCTCTTTACTTTCCCTTGATCTTTACTTTTGAGTACATTTCCAACCTCTCTTGAAAGCTCAGGACGACTTGCTATACTTTCATCAATTAGTTTCATGATGCTTTCATGGGTCAGATCTTCATCTTTGGAATGGAGATCTTCTATCCTTTTCTTGAGATCCTCATTCCATTTGGATATCACTGTAGAAAGTTTTTCTATTTCTTCTTTGCTTAATTCGATATCATCAATAGAATTTGATAGTTTCTTGGTTTCTTGAGCAATTTTTCGATGACGTTCCTCATTTGAAAGCTCACTTTCTTTCAGAATATCGTTGATGTTGGACAAAACTTGTTCAAAGACCCCATCATCACTATCAGAGGTTGATATCACTAGATTAGATAGGAAAATAGTAATAATTAAGAATGAGGAAAATATATTCAAAAGCATTATCCCACAATTTAACAGATAATCCACATTCACTGATAGTTCCTTGAGATCGAACAACTGAGATGTTTCTGCATTCGTTGGCAATTACTCATCTCTGGTCAATCGCTCAATTGATTCACCAGAGTCGCCACCAAAGATTTTTGATAATATACGTGTCCTTAACTACTTCAAAGAATCGGATATACTTTCGGGTATAAGAAAGAAAGAATTGACAATTTCGATAAAATGATTGCTCTGGAGCACTTCAAGAATTCTTATTGACATAGTGAATGGTAAAAACGAATTTTTTTTTAACAAAATAAAGAGAAAATGCAATGATTTACAGAATAATGCTTCGACTCTTGCCGATGAATTTTGTGATTCCTGGAACTAAGTCACCATCACACAAAGTATATCACAATTAACGATTGATCATAATTAATCAAGCAATCAGCAAGAGAGAGCATCTCTATTACTTTCGTCTTTATTAGCTCACCGAAGAAGCCAAAATAATGAGATCAATATGGTTTACTTGTTGTTTCAGATCAAACTTCTGCAATCAGAAATATTTCAAGAATTTGAGTTCTCATTTGGCTGTTCTGTTGGACTGATCCTCTTGCGTTTCATGTCAGAAGATTCTGAACGAGTCGAACTCTTCATACTGTCAGCTATCTGAGTTGGATAGGAAACATCACGAGCAGTACCACAAGCTCGATGATGATTTTCCCAATCTTCATGTTGACACAAGGAACTACAATATCGAGCTACATTACAACCACTACATGTTTCACTGGCTTTTCGGCCACAGTTCCAACAATTCTAAACGGGAATAAGGAGGAAAGAGGAAATTAATAAGAATTTCATGAGATTGGATGCCAAATACTCACATGAATGTTAGGAGTTGTATGTTTTGGAGCTGGAAAAACATTTACCGTTTCGATATTAACTGGAGAAATCGTTTCGACTTGTCGTTGATTCTCCGTAATTATTCGTTGATTTTTTGATCGATTCATCAGATCCTCATGCAATTTAGTCTCAGATATTGAAGGACCTTTCAATAGTTCCGTTTGACTCAGCAATGATTTGGGATCCCCGTAAGCTAGAAACGAGATTGTAATGAATCCACTATAGATTTTCATGGTGATCGAAAATATTGATCAAAACTCACCGAAATCACCATTGACTATTCTAGTTCGACTTTTTGAAGCCTCATTTGGCTTGGATCCTTCATTCAAATTATTATTATTATTATTAGAACTTGAATTGGAACTATTGTTGGAGGAGATTGTTTCGGTTGCATTTGCACTTGTTTTTTCATTCGTTTGTATTGAGCTCAATAGATGTTCTCTCTGTTTTCTTAACTGTTCTTGTCTCTCAAGAACTTCGTAAACATTGGGCATAATACCGAAAGAACTGAGAGGTGGAGGAATATTTACTCGTCCTTGTTGGTTCCTTAAATTATTGAAATTGGATAGCATAGAGCTGGCAGTTATCAACTCAATGCTACGGTGCTGAAGTATTGCCATTGTTCGTTTAGTTTTCTCGATAACTGACATAACACAATTGAGTTTCTGAAGAGAAAGAGAACATAGTAATCCTTAGTCGATGTAGATGAATGAACTTTGGGTGATATAACTCACCGTATAAGCGCTCTTCCATTCTTCATCCATTTCTCTTAAAAATTCTTCATTAAATACTGAATTGTATCCAGATAATAGCGGATAAACTAATCTATAATTCATTTGGTCTTTCTCATAGAGATCAGCGAGATTGATTCTCTCATTAAATTGCTCATTAGAACATGATGTTTGATTAGGAGCCACAGGCCTGGGCCCTCCATTGGGCAATAGTCCTGCATCACGATTAGCTGAATATTGCAAAAATGCTGTTGATGGAGCTGGACAGGATAAATCTTCGAATACATTGCGTCTTGGGGAAATATGATGAAATGGAACTGGCATCCCGTAAGGAGATTCCATGGGACAGCGATTGGTTTGATTTGATATTCCAATTGGAGGGGGCATTTGTACTGGCGGTGGACCGGGATGGGGATGACCAGATAAAATTGGATTGGTCATATTGTTACTTGAACTTGTTCGATTTTGAGGTGGTGAACCAGTGTTGATACGTTTTGCTGGTGGTCCTTGATTCCTTCGACGATCATCATCACGAGGTTTGGTGATCTCGGTGGAAGATAGTGCGGATGCGTGTTTGGCGATAAAGTCCTTTCGGGTGATTATATTGTCCTCTGGTTGAAAAATATCGAAAGCTTCACCATGTGCACTACTGTCAGAATGGGATGCAGATGAATCGAAGATGAATCCTTCATTTTGACGAACATATTGAGCGAGACTAGTTTTCGCTTGACGAGAATTGCGCAGCAATTCGGCTTGAAGTAAAGGCAAATTAAGGCGCAAAAAATGGATCACATATGGTCGTAATGGGTAGCGGGTTACATGTTTCATTTTTTGATGGAATTCTTCGATAGATAGAGTTGAATTCTGTTGAGAAGAAGAGAAAATTTCATTAGACTTATTATTGTTAGGAATTATTATACAGTATGTTTACAGACATTATCCATTAAAAATAGCCAGAAAAAAAGTGGTGATATTTGGAAAGTTGGGCCAACTTTCTTGAAACTGGCTAATTATTTCAATTATTTCATTAGCTAGCCAGGAAAAATCATTTAAAATAGGGTTTACTAGAAAATAGCATTAATTTTTTTGAATTGCTAAGAGAATGTGAAAGTTCTAGTGGTGAAATCTTTCTGTATTGATGACCTATGATTTTTAGACTTCAAATGCATTACTAAAAAAATATGAAATTGAAATAATGATAAAAATAGGAACTCAAGAGTGATTTCATGATCGTCTGTGTGTCTCTCCAGACTAGTATATAAAGTGTTCACACGACTTTGCCCAAGTGACATCATCAAAGTTGTGTCGATGATTTCGTGATAGACAAACGTATTGAAAATGAAAGCGAGACAGACCTCTAGTGTAATTTTGGCAACTATCTTAGTGGCCTTCTGTGGTTAGTGATCAATTCATGTGTGATTATGAATGTGCTGAAAGGTGATAATTCAATGTGTCCCTCTGATTTCAGGTTACACGATTGCTGATGATGGTACTATCGAACATCCATTCGCCAACACAGATGAGTGGCTAAAGAGTATCAAGGAGAGAACCAATATTCTTCTAACGGTAAGTAACACGTCATTTTAAGCTTCCTGAAATTTTTTCCGAAATTTTATCTAATCATCTGACTATCACAGGACTACTCTGATTTCCTGACCCCATCTATCGAAAAGCCATTAGATGGTCTGAAGAAAGTGTTGAAAAATACAGAGATACATGAAGATGTTGCCAGATTGGAAGAGCAAAGAATTTGCACTGTTGGAAAAAGTGTTGGACAATATCGAAGATTGAAACTCAGGCTTGGACCACAACATCTTGTGAGACAGGTATCAACTTGTGGTATCGATGAGCCAGTTACTTGTTGCTTTGTGAAACGTATCTCTGATGCGAACCAGACTAATTAATTAATTAAGTCGTAAGATCTTTTCTCATGTATCCTCACGATTACTGACTCTAGCTTTGCGAGGCTGTTTAAACATCGTAGTGACAGGATGTGATCATGGAACTCATAGGAGTTGCAGACTAGTGCCTGGACTTTCCAATAAACAATAAAAACATCTTGTAGGAATTTCCCCAAATGAATAGATTCTGATGGAAATATCATGAAAATTTTCAACCTAAGCATCTTGAAATGTTTCTTTCTCCACTATTTTGTTGATAATTTGTATGAAGGCGGAAAATAATTCTTAAAGATGAACAGAAAAAGTGCGAGAGAGAGTCAGCTAGCCAAAGTTCGCTAATCTGTAATATTGTAATAACAGCCGCTAATTCATAAGAAAAAAAGATCGTAACACAAGGTGCTTTGGGAAGTGGTTCCATGCAATCAGCATCTAGCAATGGGAACGTGTGAAAAGAGCAAGATCATTTCCTCTTGACCACATAGAAATCAAAAAATCTTCCGAAAGGGGTCAAGATTGAATGAGTAAACATCTTGGATCTTGGCTAGATGGAGGAAAATAGAGCCGACAAACCCATCGAGCATCCAAAATTGATAAATATTTTTTCTTCTAATCAATCTAGAGATCATCGATTCAGGCATACATAGTACACGATATCTTGTCCTCCCAGATCACTTTTCATCGTTCATTGGATTCATTCCTCACCATCTTCCCGATCCAACTCTTCTCTCTCTCTCTCTCTCTCTCTCTCTCTCTCTCTCTCTCTCTTTCTTTCTTTCTTTCTTTCTTTCTTTCTTTCTCTCTTTCTTTTTCTCTTTCTCTTTGTCATTTGTTTGATATGATATACAGCTTTCAGGCATGACAGCTCAAGCTGTTCCCTCGACAATTCAACATGCTGTTACACCTTTTTCAAGCTGTCAGTGGAACACACACAACACACATGGCGGGTGAACACCTATTTCCATTTTTTTCTTCTTCTCCCACAATCCACTTTCCATGTGTAGAATAGTATCGACTTCATGTGAAAACCATATACACCATTTGAATATATACTACTACTGAGGAGAATAATTATCACCACTTTTAGTATCATGACAGCAATTGTCATTCCGCAAGGTGTTTGAAAAAAAATACAATAAAGCATAATTTTCACCACTTTTGTATCATAATGGTCACACTGGATCCAATATGTTACCAATTTTTCAGGAAGTGAAGATCGAAGAAAGTTTTTTTCATTCGATTTTCGCAGGAAACGAATATCAAATGATGATGATCAACCATGAACACTGCTTTCACAGTGATCATCATCCTTTCTGGGAAATGATACTTACCACTAAACCGATGATAAGACTGTGCACTCGATCACCCATTTCACTGGAAGTTTCGGCAACAAATTGATGTAATGTTGAAAGTAAACGTTTTAGTTTACTTATTTGACGAGAATTATTGCTTGAGGAACCATATTGTGTTGATGATGAAGATGATGATGGTGAAGATCGTAGATTGGCATTCGGATTAGAACCGTTCACTATCAGTGGCGGAGCTGGACAATTGTTCACATTTGAATTCTCACTGGACTGACCGCTGGATGGACCATTGCCCATCGGTGTGTTCTGATCGATGACCGGCATCGATGGACCGGGTGGTGTTGATGAGACACCATCGGCTGGAGAACTGGTCACTCGCCGGTGGTGATGATGGTGTACAGTGGACATTCCTTGTTTTCCTGACACATGTGTTGAACCGTTAGATGGTGATCCATTGATACCGTTGACCGGATTAGAATGTGGACCATTGGAAGTCATTGACGGTGAAAGGCAACCAGACACTTGATCTGTGTCAATTAATTAATACAAAAAAGGATGAGTATACACATACACAGACATTGAAACACACAAAACAAATGAGAACAATAATCGTGAGCAAGAAGTGGATGAAAAAACAGACTAGTAAAATTCAGATGGAAAATGGAAAGCTGTTGTGGTGTATATGTGTGCGAGTGTTTGGAATAGTAAAAAATTATCCAGATCACACAGAATGATTTGCAAGGAAAGAGAGACAAAGTTGCATGTTTGATGCTAATTAGATCGTCCTCATGAGATGTTGGAAGATAGATTTTGTTTGTGTAAGCCCTACCACTGATGACCTGTATATATATTCAGAAATGTATTGGAGATATGAAATGTCCATGGATAACTAGCAAAGTGTATTATTGCATAATCGAAACGAAGATTACGCGTTTCTGTATTGAACAAGGTTAGGATCTAGGATCATTATCATTTATACAGTTATGCAGTTATGTTCACTCGAACCGAAAGATTTACTGAACTTTTTTGATCATTACGAGGTATATATTAGAGTATGTATGTGTATGGCGACTCAAAAGTGATGTAAAAATAAAAGATCGTACTGGATCGGACTTCGAAAATGATTTCATGTTCATGATAAGCGATGTATTTCACAGGAAAGGGAGATCAAAATTGAGGAACAAAAATGGTTTATCATACTCGATCCATTATTCTTGTGACACGATGATGATACTGTGTGTCCATTTGTACTTGGAACATTTGAATTGGTAGCCATATGAGAGGATGATTTTGATGAAGGTGAGCTGTGTAAGCCGTCAACTTGTGATAATCGAGCCCCATGCTGAAGTGGTGGTGAATTTAGTCGAGGATTTTTCGAATCTGAAGGTGATGGTGGCATGGGTAAACGGTTGTTACCTGTAATCACAAGAGCACGAGATGAAAAAACTGTCTGTTTGCAGAATAGTATGATCAGTGAGGCTGTGTTTTGACCATAGGAATTAAATGAGAGCAATTGAGTTGAAACGCGTTTTCAATCGATAAATAGTTTCAGTCGAATAGTTTTATCACAAGAATTCTTGAGAAATTCTTTGAGTAAGTTGATGTTCAACACCAAAAAAAATGTTTCATTTTCCAGAAATAGATCTTGGAAATCTTAGAAATGGAGTAAAAACTGTATTCTCTATGTGAGCAAAAGTGATCAAAACCTTCACCATAAATCAATATGGTCAAAGTGGAGAAAGGATGAGGATGTAGATGCTAAGGCTAATATTTGTTGAGCAACAGTGTGAGAACCAAAAAGTTGTGTCCCATATGCTGAGGGTGGAGAGTGGGTGGATGGGCGAGAGAGAGAGAGAGAGAGAGAGAGAGAGAGAGAGAGAGAGAGAGAGAAGGGATGAGAATTGATGGAGGAAGATCCATCAGTCTTCTTTTCTATCAGGAAACACATACAAGTACAGGAATGTACAGGAATGTACTAACCTCATAAACAATGTAAGAGCTTCGAGTAAGGCGATGGAAAGGGGTAATCTGATAACAAAATTCACACGCTCATCATCTGATCCACTTTTGTTGAGAGAAAGAGCTTATAAATTTGATGCAAAGAACATCAATAGATCGAAAGGTCTAGTAGTCTTTGCAAAAAATGATGAATAACGATAGTGGAGAAATTCAAAACATTGGCAAAAAAAAGTAAGAACGATCAAATAGGAACAAGAACACTGATGCGAATTACGATACAGAATACAAGATAAAACATTATTGCAACATGAGCAAGGGAAAGTTTGAAGATAATCTGGATTCAGAATATCGTACTGAATTCAGTAGGACAAGAATACATGCACGATACATGTATGCTGGTGACTCGAGGTGGTGGTTGTGGTGGTGGTGATGGAGATAGGGGTAGTAGATAAGGGAGTAGAATAGGAATTACGATGATGATCATACTGGTTGATTCTCAAATATAATCATAATACTGTTGAAAATAGCGAGCTAAAAGCGAACGGAAGTGTATTTTGGCGGTGTTCGTTTATGATCAGAGAGAGAGAGAGAGAGAGAGAGAGAGATGCTGGCACTGAGAAAATAGCAGATCAAATCAATTTGAAATGCTGGTTTGTGTTAGTAAGAGAGAGAGAGAAATATTTTGATAGGAAAATAATGACCAAAAGATATCAATGTGTTCATCTGACAATTGTGTATACAGTTCTCAGCAGCAATAGTAATCTATCATATATGCAAGCTCAATCTACAATACCTTCATTCTGCCTATTAAATGCTGCAGATTTTGACCATGAGATTGTGGAAGAGTAAGGACGAGCCATGAGTTTAGATTGTCACTTGTATATGAAGAGTGTTCAGTTGGTAATGTTGTAAATTGCGTGAAAATTGTTCTCCTGAAGATTTCAATTTCTTTCAAAAGAATGTGCACCCAATCACTATCAATCTTAATGATGGTTAGAAGATCCAGCATAAAAGTGGACAGTAGAACATTAACAGAATAACCTAATAATTAGGAGCTTTCTTTGTCATTGACACATTCATTTTTTTTTTCGAAATCACTTTAGAATGATGATCCATGAACCATAAAAATCAAGAAAAAATCAAGCTCAAAACAGATGTATTGGAAAAAATCAATATCAATGATGTTCTAATAATCTGCAGTTCAAATATCATCACAAGCTGAATTTCGAGGTGAAGAGCCGAAAACTTTGTAAGACAATATTAATTCAGACAAGCTAATTGATGAGCAACAAAAGACGCACTCATAACACACCAATGATGGCCGAAGCCTCATGAAGTCTGACGTGGACAAGCAAAGTATCTTATGAATACGATTTGAACTGCTTTACAACTTGAAAGTATTGATTACCACTTATGTTGCTGATATATGGCAAATGTATTCGCTCAGTATTGAACTGGAATCATTAAAAACAATTTTTCAATCACCTCCAATACCTGATGGTAGGTCATATCGAATCACAAGAAAAAAGGCGAAAAAATATGTAGAACATGCCTACTTACCTACGAAAGTGAATCGATTTCAGTGGAAAAAATGCTGGAAGAACATGATATTCTTTTTTTATACCAACACAGTTAGAAATTATATTTATTTTACACTAATCAGAAGAAAGATGATTCCACCAACAAAGTATGGTTTTGTTCATGGGAAACATCAATACTCTATAATATACATGTACTTCTGTATTCTATGTGTATATGTAAGGCACAGAAGAGAAAGAGAGAGAGAGAGAGTTGAAAGTTGAGAGCGGTAAAGTTTCTTCTACTAGGCGAACAGAGAAGAATACCAAAGACGCAAACTCGAATAAAAGATAAACCGTTAGGTGAGCTGTTATGTTGATATATTCGAGATGTTTCATGATGATGATATTCTGATCCCAGAGAGATAGATTGTGATCTAGGTCAGGTAAATATTGCTATGGGACACGTTTTTCCACTTTTCTTTGTGATTTTACGATTTTTTGGAGGCTCTGTTTCCTCATGATCGGGAGGTGTGAGGCAATTATTTTGTGCATGTTTCGTTTTCATTCCTAATAAGATCATAACGCTCGCAGATATGGACTCAATTCGCTCCAGCATAAGATTTAAATGAGAATAGAATAGTTCCACATCAGCGAATCGGTGTAGATGTGGTTCAGCGAAGGTTGAAAAATACTTTCGATTATACACTGGATCTGCTTTGGAATAGATACTCTTTTTGAATCGATGAAAATATTTACCCTCTTCGAATTCGTTTCGAACATTCATAGAGGAAATGATGGATACTCAACAGGTGTGAATGACGATTTCATGACGATCATAACCTCATAAACTGAGGAAAATAACACCAAGAGTGTGAATACAATTTTTACATTGCTGTTCAATCTTACTGAATAATCTTACTCGAATGATCGCGCTATGATTTCGTTGAACCATCGACACAACGATTAGACAATTTTCATAGTTTAGACTACGAGTTTTCCGTCTTGGAAATGTTTATCATCATTTCTTGATTAGTTTTAGATTCGAAGGAGCTCAAGCGAATTAAGGTCTAAATTTTTTTGCAAAATAACGATGAGAGTTTTCTGAGAATCTCGTTCTAGAAATTCTCAATGAGAGAGATAGAAAGCAGAAAAGATTTCAAAACAACCTATCGATCTTCCATTGCTCAATTCAACCTGTATGTTTTTCTGTAGGTGAACAGATAAAAAAGATTGAATTAGAACGCTCTAGTAGTGAGACATCCTTGTGTTAATAACAATATATATATTTACATATGACTCGGATTTTCAAATATTTTAATATCGAAAAACAGTGAGAAGAAAACCTCTACCCCACTTTAAGCTGAAGCTTCTGTTTAGCATCATTTTATCAAAACTTATAGTCACAAAAATATCGAGCATGCATGATCTGCAACTTGGTTCTATGATTCCTTCAGAAGCGTCCCTTGAACACATAGTATTTTTCATAGTTTTCGAAAAGATCTCTTAAAATCTCACGACCTGATTCGTTTTGACGACTATGTATCGTTTCATGTGTTTCGGTCCAATTTTCACATGATTTGAGAACGCTGAGTAAACGATATACAACGAGAATAAGATGCCTCTTGACCAATGGATGAATTGTAATCAGATGATTACTCGATATGTAAAGGTTGATCAAATGAGGAGCTTCATTTGAGAAATTTTTCCCCATTTGTGTTAGGAGTGAAATCATTTTGTTGAAATCAGTGGCAGTACGGATGATATCCTGGCGAACTTTCGCTGAAAATGTTACAAATTTCGTTTGATCCGATGCTTGAACTAAATTTTGAAAAAGTTTATACACAATATCCTTAAGAAGGATTAGGCAAGAGGAAGCTAGATGCTCGTGATTCATCAATAATTCATTGATGAAATTATGTAGGGATGAGAAGTTAACGAAGAAATCCTCAGGTACTTCTAGCATATCATCGAGAGGCACCAAAGCTAAACATTGGACACACGTGTAAAGTCTAGCAGAGTTGATGAATACTTTTCCACATCGCAAAATTTTCGCAAGCAATCCAATCAAATCAGTTCTCGATGAATCATTTGAGCTCAAATGTTTCTTGGTCATGATAGATGTTAAGCGTGACATTATAGATTCGAAAATGTTCGAATTCATGAGTTCTTTTTTTCCCTCAAAATCGTGGCTCTTACTAGACCAATAGGTTGACCAATCGTTCCGAAAGAGACCTTCTAGTATGCATATGGAGTCCAAAAACTGATCTTTCGATAGATCATGACCGAGGAGTTCTAGCAGTGAATTGATGCACTGGCTGAATTCATCCTTAGATATGAGTCCTAAGATCACCTCACTCAATCGTGAGAGACTTTCTGTGCGCTTGGGAGAGACAAGAATTTCGGTTTCGAGGAGTGTGATCTCTAATTTTCTCTTCTTTTTAGGGATACAACTTTGGTCTTGATCCTTCACTTCTTGTTGAGATGCTCTACTTCCAATAAATATGTTTATAAGATGAGTTGCAAGAGTTTGTACACAGTTTTCTGGGAGTAACTTTTCTAAACTGTGATGTTGTGTACATAAATTGATCAAGAACTCTATAGCAGGCTCAAAATCTTGATCATTTCCAGGAGACAAAACGATCAAACTCAGATTGAATGATTTTTCGATGATTTTTTTCAATTTTTTCCTCTGTGATGAATTTATGGATTGATTCAGAACCTTATGATTCATGCAAGCAATCACAGCTTTAGAGATCAAATCGTTGAATGGCTTCAAAGAGAGATCAATTTGATCGAGAGCAGAATCCAAAATTTTACTTGAATAGTCAGACATATCTTGAATATTGGTCTTTTTGGATTGGCTCTTGGATTTCTTGGTCAGACAAGCGTTTATCTCATTTAGAAGAGCAGTTGAAAGAAATAAGTTGACAGCTGGATGGACTGGTTGCTTTATAGATACTTGATGAAGCTTATCCAGGGACTCGATTTCCATTTGATAGTCTTTAAAAGCGCGCTCGATGACTAGAGAGACAAGTTTTGGGTAGAATTCGGGTAGTATATCGATGTTCTGACAACGGAAAAGTAGATGATCAATGTATCCCACGATATCAAAGTATTTGAACATCCAAACATATCGGACTCCACTCATGATGGAAATAAGATGTGATATAACTATTGTGAGAGTTTTCTTGCAGCTTCGCTTTGAGGGGAGAGAGAATAGCAAGGCTGATAGAAATAGACTGACTTGAATCTGGATTGGTGAACATAAGTAACCAAGAGGAAGAAGACTGAGAATATCCAAAAGCTCGTTCAGTTGATGGAACTCCTGGTCGGTGCTTCTTTGAACCTTTAAATTATTAGAAATCTTTTGGAAACATTTCTCTTGACTCTCAGATAACGAGAAAAGATCAGATGATATTTGGTGAGAATCTTTGTTGATTTCTATGAGTTCAGCAACTATTTGGCTGAACGCACAATCGGACAATTTTGAAACCGTCTCCTTGAATAAAGATAAGCAGAGTGCTGCTTGGAATGCTACATTTTCATTCAGCATTTCTTTGAATGAACTAAATACATGATCAACAGCGAATCCTTCATTCAAGTAGCTTTGAACGAATATATCCGTGATTTTGGACAAATCTTCATAAGGAATGAGAGATATATAAGGAAGAAGCTTCGGTAATAAGGTCTCATTTTCCTCCACTATCGAAACTAGATATCGCATTGTTGCTGCTATCTTTTTGCCATACGATCGACTTTTTTTGATATTATCAGAAGCCTTCTGGAGGGTCAACAGCATGTCAATTTTTTGCAAACACAGTTTAAGTCCAATGATTGGTAGAGCTGTATTCTTAGACTTGAAACAACTTTGTACAGTCGATTCCCAAGTTGAAGACTCCAAAAAGTCGTGCAAAGGATAAAGGTCTAGCGTAGACTTAAGTCTTGATTTGTTGAGCTTCTTCTTTTCTGAGACTCCATAAGCAAGCCTTAACAACTGAATTGTCCCCAAAGAGTGCACCAACTCCAGATAACTATAGAGCTGTTCACCAACATCAAGCTCGTCCAGGGAACAATTAGCAAGAAATTCTCTTGTCCTATCAATCAGGGATGTTTCATCTTTCTCAAGAGCCGGTGGCATGGATTCATCTGAGGTACGAACGTGATTCAAAAACCATGAAAAGAATTGCAAATGAAAAACATTCTCAACGGTAACCTCTTCCAACAAAATATTCCACACTTGCACCATTTGTGATGGAGGCAAACGAATGACAATTTTTTGATAATCTTTAACAAAATTAGCTGGTAAAATTTTGCCAAATTCATTCACTTTACCGGTTTCAGGACACTTCAAAACTTCCCGATGAAAGTCCACAATCTTTCGCCTCTTGTGATATTCATCCAGCGATTCAAGAACACTGCTCTCCGATTCATGTTTACCTTTCATCCTTGATCACACTGACTATCTTAATTAACAATTAATCAAAATAATCATCCAATTAATTGAATACAATCAAAACCAAATAATAACTTTGATGACCAAAAAACCCGGTAAAACGTGCTTCTGTTTATGTGCTTATATTGCGCAACATCTCTCGTTGCTCAGTATCGCCCTCTATACAGGCTATCAAAACACGTGCTTTTGGTTGAAAATTTTTCGTCCTCATTTGATTAATCATTAATCATTAATCAACGTGTTTAATTGTGATCATGGTGGATTTGATGTGTGGAAAAGTGTAGAAGATTCCTTGGTTAGTGGTGAACGAGAGTTGAAAGTGTTGTGATTCAGTATGGCAGTCAATATGGGTAATCCAGATATGAACAGTTCGATCACTCAGATGAAATTGTTCAAAGAATATATGATGGACTTTAATCGCTTATCGGAAACATGTTTCAATGATTGTATTTTTGATTTTACTCAGCGAAAATTGACCACTAAGGAGGAAAAGTGTGAAGATAATTGTGTCCAAAAGTATTTCAAAGTTAATTCACGATTGAGCAAGCGATTCTATGAGATTCATGCAAATGAAACTGAACAACAGAAAGCTGCGAATCAGTGAAATGTTGTTGATGAACTTGATCACATATTTTGATAATTTAGGACTTACATAGTAGTAGTTAAAAAGTTTTTTTTTCTTTCTCTCCTCTTTTTTTCCATTATTTGTTAAATATATAATATGGGACTCACCAAAGAATATTCCAGATTCTCTGCTTCTGGTGATAGTTTTGGACTTATAGCATCTCCAGATAGTTGTGTTCGCTTTTTAAGTATCAATAATGTTCATGATAAATTTATCGCCACTAGTGGCTGTCAACATATTAATATATGGGATTTCAAAACTCATCATCTTGTGGGAACACTTGGATCCAGTACATCGAAAATAACATGTTTCGAAGTTGTTTCAACCACTGATCCTCTGATTGCCGTTGGTCACGCTGATGGTTCGATCGTGGTTTACGATTATGTTTCGAGAGAACTCAAATGTACTCTCAATGGCCACAAAAATGCTGTCACTTGCTTGGCATTTGATCCTGATCGAATGAGACTAGTTTCTGGGGGTAAAGATACAACATTAGTCGTTTGGGACTTGGTTAATGAGAGTGGTCTATTCAAGCTGAAAGGACACAAAAATGTGATCACTCAATGTCGGTTCATGAAGCATTATAATTATCTAATATCTAGTTCAAAAGATGGTTTTATGAAGTTTTGGGATCTCGATTCACAACATTGTTTCAAGACCTTCGTTGCCCATCGAAATCAAATCCTCGATTTTGTTCTCTTCAGAAACGATACGAGGTAAGATTCTTTCTGTTTTTTGATCGAACGTAATCTTTAACAGCCAATTTTCCATTCAGATTGATAACTGGTAGTGATGAATTGAAAGTTTGGAAAATTTCACAGAAAAGTGATAAAGATAAGAATCAAGATCTCGAGGAACAAAAAGAAAATCAAGCTAATGATAACAGTGATGCGGATGAAGGGGAGGATGAAGATAAAGAAGATGAGACTTGTATATTTTCTGTCAAATCATATGGTTCTATTCTTCGTGAAAGTACTAGCAATTTTCGAGGTTTCACTTTAGATCCCAATGAACGAATTCTCTTGTGTCGTGGTAAGGATTCCACTCTCGAGTGCTTCAAGCTTCGCACTAGAGAAGAAGTCAAAGAACGCCTCCAAAAGAAAGCAAGGAAACAGCGAAAGCATCTCCGGAAGTTGCAAGCAGATCAGCAAGACGATCAAAATCAAGAAATGAAAGTTAATCTTACTCTCACTCTCAGCGATGAGATTGAGAGAATGAAAGCTCTCCAAGCTGGTCATAAAATACGATTCTGTGATATATCCTCCCACAAAAACTTTTCCAAAGTCGCTATACTCCTCCTAAACAATTCAGTGGAACTTTTTTCGATGAACTTGATTGACTTCACAGCTAGCAAGTTGACATCTCTTGAAACGGAAGGGCATCGAAGCAATGTGCGAACTGTTGCTTTCAGTTCTGATAATTTACATATCGTATCAACGAGTGATGAAAGTCTAAAAATCTGGAATCGAAAGACTCGATGTTGTGTGACTACCATCTCTGAGTCTTATGAGCCGGCTATGTGTTCCACATTTGTCCAGTCTGATAGATTCGTTGTCACTGGAACAAAAACTGGCAAACTTCAGATCTTCGATCTCGGTGAAGCCAGTATCACTCAAACTATTGAAGCATCTGAACAGAGTCTCGCTATTAGATCTTTGTGCCTGGATCCTGATGGAAAAGGCTTGGTAACTGGATCGGAGGACAAGAATGTCAAGTTTTGGGAGTTTCAGTTTGTCAAGCAGAAGAATAACAAAAAGTTAACTCTTACTCTTGCTGAAACACGAACATTAGATTTGAGTGAAGAGGTTTTGTGTGTCAAGATCAGTCCAAATGGAAAGTTCATTGCTGTTTCGTTGCTAGATTCTTCAGTCAAAATTTTTTATGTTGATACTTTGCGATTTTTTCTCACTTTATATGGCCATAAATTACCGATTCTTGCCATGGATATTTCCCACGATAGTAGACTCATCGCCACCGGCTCAAGTGATAAAAATTTGAAACTTTGGGGTCTCGATTTTGGTGATTGTCATAAATCTATATTCGCTCATGATCTCGCAATTACCAGTGTTAATTTTATACCACGTACTCATCATCTATTCACTTCAAGTAATGACAAGACCATAAAACTATGGGATGCAGATAACTTTGAAAAGATTATCGCTCTGAAAGGTCATCAAGGTGAAGTACTATGTACCGCAGTCAGTCCCAATGGTAAACACTTAGTATCCGCATCGCATGACAAAACGCTCCGTTTATGGGAGGAAACTGATGAACCTCTGATTTTGGAGGAAGAAAGAGAAATGGAACGCGAAGAGGAGATGTTTAATGAAAATGATCTTTTTGACAATCACGTGATTCCAGGAGAATCGAATCAAGAAACAACATTGGCCACCAAGTCTACAAAAGAATCGGTGATTGCAACTGAGAGACTGATCGAAGCTATCGAAATATTCAATACATCGAGCAAAACTTTAATTGCTCATCGAAAATTGTGTGATTTGGCCAAAGAGCAAGGCAAAAAAGCTCCCCCAGCACCAACCCTGCATCCATTGATGGTGGCATACAATACTGATTGTCCCCATCGCTTCATGTTAAAAACTTTGATGAAGATCAAGGCTTCAGAAATTCAAGAGGCTCTCATCAGCTTGCCTTTCAATAATGTGATAGATATGCTCAAAATTTTGTGTGAAATCATAGAAAGACAGTGGGAACGCGAGGCTATGACTCGAATAGCTTGTTTTCTTATCAGGTAAATATTACTCTTCTCAGAGATTCTTTTTTAACACTTTCTTCTCTGTTTAAGAACTCATTTTGGACAAATTAGTTCGACTCCGAATCTTTTACCAGCCATTGATAAGCTACGCCAAACGATGAAACCTGCTATCACTGAATTGAAGGTAATTTTTTGCGAGAAAGTTCTCTATATAAAACTCTCTTTTATGTTCTCGGAGAACTTCCTGTTCATATTCTCTTTTCTTCTTACAGGATTTATTTGGTTTCAATCTATCATCTCTTGAGTATTTTCAAAGTGAGCTTGAGGCTCGTAATGAAGTGAAATTCTTCTTGGATTTGTATGAAAAACGTGAAAAGTCGAAGAAAAATAAGAAAAAAGCTAGAAAAGTTGTAGAAAATGCTCCCATTCTCAGTTTAAAATGAAATAAATTGTTTCTATATCATCTGGATTGTGCTTTCCATTGTTATTAACTCCATCTTCTTTGATTGTCCGGAATTTTCTCATAGGATCTTGAACGATTAGAGATGTCTTAGATCCATTCTACATTCCTCTTGGGGGTCAGGTTCTTCAAGAGATTACCGAACTATTTGATCAAATATTGAAATAAATAATCTTGAGTATAAATGATGAATATTTCCAATCATGGTAGCAATGAGGACTGTCGTCTGAGGCTCAAATGCAAGTTGCTATTTGAAGAGAAGACAGATTTTTATCTTTCATCTGTCTTTCATCTCAAAACTTCCGATATGAATCCAGTTAATGGCAATCACTATTGCTGATTCGGCTCTTGATCATTTCTCGGAAAAAATTACTCATGATCAGTACATTAACTGATTTACATGCTTAATGATCTTATGGCTTACATAATTGAGGCTGATTAGCGGCTATTTGCCTATTTCAGTACACCATGGATGGCTTCCACGAAGAACAACCTCATCGCACTTGCTGATTAGGGTTGAGCTTGATTACACTGTTGATATCTAATCAGAGTCGTCATATCCAAATATTACTATGTACCAACTACAGTGTTCCCCCAGAATATACATACTTTTTTTTCTATTTACTTGGCTCATATTCAGGTAATAAACTAAGTTTACCTATGAACTAATTATCTTTGCAAATTCGAATCATCAAACACATTTATTTCCATATGATTACCAGGCATCATCAACATTTATCACCCAGAAGGTCTATAATCTTATCATTCTCGCATTCAGATTATGACGTGCGTGGATGTGAGATTGGAAAAAGAATTCGAATTCTGTACAGCTAATGTACAAAAAGAGAAGAGACATGAAAATGAGTTATCAAATCAAGAACTTATCGAAATTTCGCAATATTTTTTTAAAGCATTAGATATTCGTTCAGTTTCGATAATGTAATGCATTTTGAATGGAAATGTTAAGAATGTTTTATAGACCAAACATGAGAATTTTTTTCACACACACACTAATACTATGAGGTGGGCAAAGTTCTGAACATTATACAAATAATATCAACGCTAGTTAAACATTATATAATTCCAGGTGATCATGTTCATTTTTCCTCATCTGAGGAAGGGGCCAAAAAAGCTGCTCTCACATGAAGAACGCTTTTGTGGTAAGTTACACAAAAAAAGCATCTCGCGCACTGGTTCAATGAATTCAGAGTTTATAGTGAAATCAAGTGAACCGGATGAATTTCGATAATATGTTTCAAATTGTATACACCAAAATTGGATACATCCGCGAATTATCCATCAGGTTGGCCATTGAGAAATTGGCTACTGGGTTCGAACTTTGACCACCGGAAACGGAAACATTATCAGCGAATTTACTCATTTTTTCTCTTGCTCTCTCTCTTTCTCCCTTTCTATTTTCTACTATCATTGTAATATGACAACGAATCATGAAAGATTGATCACGATAAAGTATAAAAGAATTTCCATGGCCTTATCGTACACACATTTTAAAAAGAGAAAGAGAGAGAGAGAGAGAGAATCAGAGAGAAAAAAGTAATCACGATTTGTTAAAATTGTTTCGAATCGATAATACTATATTCATTCTATACAGACCACCAAAAGCTAATCAGTCTTGTTCATGATTCCATTACATGATTAAAGATCACTAGAAATTGACTCCAGAATATATCATTCATTGACTATCTTCAAATGCTCTCTCTCTCCTAATATCTCACCTTTTCATCCCTCTTCATTGTGTATNAGCTCTCTCTCTCTTCAGCTCTCTCTCTCTCTTCCATAAGCGCTCCATTCAAGTCAACAAGTTACTTGTCTACAGTTAAAAGTTGTCGTTCAACCGACGATCAGTGCGTAACGTCGTCTTGAGAGGGAGAGAAGTAAGAAAAATCAGTGGTAAAAAGTAATCACTATAATTTCGTTACTACGTGAACTTTGCTCCCATACTTTGTCCAGATGATATGTATTGGAATCTGTGTATTTTTATTGGCGAAATATTTTTCACCATCGTGTGTGCCTAAATATACCTGACCAAGTGAGGATTGACATCGGGTTAGTTTTGATAATTGTTTGCATACTCATATACATAACCACTTGTTACACAGTGAGGAGTAATCCTTTGACATACACACACAAGCAGCTCAATTGATCAAGTCAATCAGTAACTTCATCCAACTTGAAGTGAGTTAAGTGTAGTGTACTTTGCATCAACTCATCTCCATTTGGACCATGATCAACTTACCTTATCTTGTACCTGTTCAACTTTGAGGATTTTTATTGCAGCATTCGGTATACGATCAGTGAAAATTGCGTTCAATTAACCAGTGAACATAATTTGAGGATTATCTATTCCAATCTCTGGCTCTCTTGGCTCAACTAAAATTACATAATATTTGTGGAAATTTACAAGAACGATACACGTGCTCATATCAACAATCAGCTATCAATTATTATTCGGATTTAAGTTGTGGTGTCTGTGTATGTGTTTTTTTGTACTCATTAAGGTAAGTCAAAGTGTGTTTTTTTTTCGCTAATCTTAAATCATATCTAACTCCTTCTACTTAATTCGTGGCCTCAATGAATGTATTACTATTATTATGACATCGATAAGAGATCGTTCTTTGGATGCTGATATTGGTGAAGGAGGAGAGTTTTTTCTTCTAATGATTTTCTTTCCGGTGAATTCATGATCAGTGCTGATGAGGAGATTGACGAACATCTCTCTCTCCTCTCTCTCTTACCGGCTTTTCGATAATGTTTCATGTTGCCATGACTAGTGACTGGAACCGTGAATATCATTGATTATGTTTCTGAGTTTCGATAAGATAATATACATACATGTATGTATTGGAAATTCAAGGAGGAAAAATTGATCATCTTTTTTTTGCCAGTTACTATTCTATGTCACTTTGTTACAGAGGAAAAGATGGAGAGAGAGAAGAAAAAGTTTTATGTGTGTCTTCAATATTGATGTCCTGTATGGATGACTCAAACTGCACACAAGTTATAATTAATAATTGTAATTAATTACAATTCATCCAATATACATTGCTAAACATACGATGATATTTATGTTCAATTCATTCATTTATCACATCACTATCGACGTAAAGTTACTGTTTCACGGAGCGAGAGAGAGAAAGAGAGAGAAAATAATCAAGTAATAGGTATATTTTCTGGATTCTGATGTGAAAGTGTTATCAATTGAGTGCTTAATTAACAAGAATTTCAAGTCAAACCGATGGTGGATGCACGTGTGTGTCAGATGAATTATAAGATAAAATGGGAGAGGAAAAAATCGAATAAATAAGGTACTTCTTCGCTCTCACTCACTTTCAAATGCCAAATAGATGCTTGATCAGTTAAAAAAAGGAAACTTAAAGAAACTTAAATGATGAATCCTGAAATTATATTCATTCATCAAGAATCATCAGATGAAGGAGAAAAAAAGAAAGAGCCTGAAAAATACATAGGGGCAAAGAGAGAGAGAGAGAAAGAAAAGTAAGGCTCATCTGTAATTGATCACACATTGTGCGAAATAGAAGTCATTGATCATGTCAGAAAAGTATCAGATCTCATTCCGACATCATCATAAGTAAGAGAGAGAGAGAGAGAGAGAGAGAGAGAGAGAGAGAAAGAGAGAAGAAAAAAACTTATCTATGGCGCAATATTGAATCGATGTTAACCACTTGGAAAGACTCAATCGGTGGCGGATTGTTAATTCATTTGAACATGAAGATGGAGCTAGACGAAAATGATAGAGATGCCCTAGAAACGGGAATAAAAAGAATGTTCATCCAGTATATAAGCATACTTTCTATGCTCTATTGAAAATGTTATACATAAAGATGAGCAAGCATCATACACACACAGCTTTCACTAAACCACACAACGCTATTCATAAAGGACAACTTCCTTATTATAACTATTAGTCAGACAAAATATCAACTCAAGTAAAGAGAACGATTATCGAAGCGAGATGGATAGATAGATGAGAAGAGACTCAAATCGATACTATTGTAGTCATCAGCATATCGAGCATACAATTTCTCTCTCTTTCTCTCTCTCTCTCTCTGCTTTCAATTCTCTCCTCTCGACAATCAAACTCTCTCTCTCTCTCCCTCTCTTATGGCTGTAAGTTGTGAATGATCAGGATGAGGATGCAAAATGATGCTTCACAAATGCGACCGGAAAGCGTGTTACAAATTGCAAACAGAACTGGTAAATTTTATTTTTTGCATCATGCAATGAAAAAGTCTTTGGAATTGATTGCTGTCTGTGTTTGAAAAGTTATTCTGAATAGCTCATCAGAACGATATTATGAATGTATTAGATTCGCATTTCGTAAGCAATCGTTTGCATTAGAAAACGAAACCTTCTAATCAAATCAATTATCTTAACAGATGACGCTTAACATGTATTCCCTAGAATTTGAGAGGGCGCTAGTGAAATGTCTTCCAATAAAGAACGTAAAAAATCTTCTCAAAAGGCGGAGTCAATATGTGAACATTCCTCAATTTTTTCCCCTTTTAGGTGATCAATCCTAAGTTTTACACTCTGTTACTAGAAAATTCTAGTATTGATGAGAAGAATTCCTCTTTTATCCAATTTTCCAAACGTTAATCCAATTTATTCTACGCATCGAATGCAAAGTATTCTTGATCAGATCGAACTGGCAAGAGAGCGAAACAAAAAATTCGCTCAAGTTCCTCATCGCCTTTCCCCCTCTCCGTAAGACAAGAATCATGTGTGAAAAGATAATGAAAATCAGAAAAAGATGTTGGCAAGTGAGAGCAAATGATATTGAAGGTGAAGATGGAGAGAGAAAGAGAGAGAGAGAGTAAAGATGATGAAGATGAAGAGAGAGAGAGAGAGAGAAAAATATGATAGTCAAGGATGAATAGCCAAAAGATGACGGATGAGATGAAATTGACTTCAGGTCAAGTGAGAGAGAAGATAGAGAGATAGGATGAAATGCGTGTAAAAGGGCGGAGGAAAGTAAGTGGCCTGAAGGCCACTTTACAAGGGATCGCGTGGTGATCATGACTATGTGAAGTGAATGGATGATAGGCGGCAAAAGATGAAGATGGAGGAGAACGATGTTGAGGAGATGAAGAGTTGAGAAGAAGAAGAAGCAAATTTTTTTTCTTCATATTTTTGTATCTCAATTAATTATCTCAACATATGTTGCATACGATTATGATTATGAGATCAAAGAAAGAGAATTAGTTAGTTGGAAAAAAGAGGAAGATTTCCACTCAAAATGTGAACAGAGTGTGTATAGTCACAGTATATTCATATTCATATTATTCATTATTTCTGTAGCAAATAGCAAATAACTTTGCTGCTGGGAAATAGTGAGATGTAATAGAGTCATAAACTTTAATTTGCTATTTAGATTGATATTTCGAAATTATGTTTTCTCTCTCTCTCTCTTTCTCTTGGACCACAATGAGTATGTGGCCAAAATATTCGGTTGTTGAGTGAGGAGAGGATGTTTTTCTCAGTATAGCGGTAATATGCTATCAGTCAGAAAAAAAAGATGAAACAGAGAATAGATTAAATGAATTTACAATCCATTATTGTGGTTGCCAGGTAGGTTTGAGAATATTTTTTCCACTGAATGAGTGTATATGAATATATATTTGTACATGATTGACTTTTTCCCACTCATTCGTTTTCTTTTCTTTTCCACTTTCTCAGAGGGCGGTGAAGTGGGCTGTTTCTCAGATTATGTATATTCAAATTTTATGCTAAATAGTGCACGGCTTTTCTTCTTATTAGACGAATTTGAAGTGCTCTCAAAATGTTTGTAAACACACGCTTCTCAGGGGTTAGGAACGAAGAGAAAGTCCGAAAAAAAGCATCTCAAAACTGACCAAGTTCACTGATGATGATGAATTTATTTCGTGTTCAAATGCAAATCAATTGGATGCTCTTTTTTCCACTTCTTCTTATTTTCTCTCTCTCTTTCTTGCTAACTAAAACAACGATTATCACTTGCATGTAATTTTCAAAAGTCTTCCGCCTCCTCGTCAAATCACTCCTCATTTCCATCTTTCTCTCTCTCTTCCTTCCTCTATCTTCACTTTGAATTTTCTATCCATACTTGCCATTCAAATTCTGCCTCCTCCCACTACTCCTCCTCTTGTAGCCCATGCAAGAGAAGCTGATGAATATTCATTGGCTCATGCCACTTTCGTGCCTGACTGAGCCGAATTTAAAGTGAAGATATTTACCGGCCTGATGGATACCAGATATACTTGGGAAAGTTCATTTTTCTTAGCATTACCTGATATACAGGCACCGTGATCACTTCCAGCATTGAGCCAACGAAGATGAAAGTTTTGTCGAAAACTGGTGCTGAGAATGAATTTTTACTGGAAGATATGTAATCCTTGGGAGAGGTTATAATCGAACAAGAGAAGATATGAGAATCACAAGAGACAAATTGATTGGATACAAAACATTTATACAGCTTCCAGTCAACGATGTATGGTAGCAAAGTTTTTCTACTGGAAGTTCGTGGCTCGAGATGATACGAATTGATGCAATATGATCAGGACTTTTTATCGTGAAGTATACTTACGCATACATCTTAGTGCTCAGTTTCTTGCTTCAAATTGGACTATTTTGGATCACTTTCCCAGAAGAGCGAGTATACTTCCACTTACTCATTTCATGGAGCATGGAATTTCCTTAACCTTCGAGTGAAGAGAAAAAAAAGAGAATGCGTAAGATGCATTTTCGAGTAGGTCTCGGCCGAGGCATAGATGATGAGAGAAGAGTGTTTATGCGATTCTAGCGAGAATCGCAAAGTAGAGAGAGAGAGAGTGAGAAATGGTTAGTTGAACAGACAAAATTACAGGCTTTCAGAATAATGCATGTAGATGAGAGAGAGAGAGAGAGAGAGAGAGAGACTGTGTGTAGAGGCATGGCCTATCTGCATGACTAGACAGCTTCCTTCGGTGGGAGGAGGAGAGGTGGCCTGAGAGAAAGAGAGAGAGAGAGAGAGAGAGAGAGAGAGAGAGAGAGAGAGAGAGAGAGAGAGAGAGAGA